>OMNV01004158.1:2358-20646 GCA_900303265.1 Brotula barbata
ACACGTCAAGTCCCGCCCTAATCATCTGAAGGGGTTCTCCTCTCTCTCTCTCTCTCTCTCTTGCTCACCCACTCCATCCCCCCTCTCTGCTCTCCTGGTCTCTCCTTAGTACACTGAAGTCTTTCCCCCTTTGACCCTCACTTCCCTGCCAGGTGACGATGTCCATATATCTATGTACAGTATGGTACTTGTCTTGTGGTGTATGTGTATGTGCGCTTGTTGCTCGCCCGTGGTCTAGGTTTGCTTTGCAGATCCAGTATCAGTCCCTGAAACCTTCTTCCCCACGACCCCTCGCAAACTTCAGCCAACACCCCCACTCGCTGCTTATACATGGAAATATGCTCAGCAGTCGTACTGCCCTACTCATTCCAGATGCAGCATGGCACATAAGCTGCTTTTATTGCATGGGAGTGCGTGTGTGTGGAGTGTGTGGGTGCGCGTGTGTTTGTGTGTGCGTATATCCGGGGAGGGACTAATTTGCCTATATGTAGGCCCCGTTTGATTTAGTATTGTATTATTTATCGTACAAGGCCCCCTAAGTGTTTATTATCAGCTTGACGTTCTCTTAGGGAACAGAGGTTGTGTTCGTATGTGTGTGTGTGTGTGTGTGTGAGTAACACCACGTATGCGTGCGTCCGGCGTGGAAGGACACGTGTGCATGTGTCGTTTGTTTGCACGTTTGTTGCCGTTTCAGTTGTGTTTGTTTCCACGGTCCGAGCTGTTTAATGACGACCCATAAACCCGCGGGGGTAATTTAATGTTCCACTTGTGTGAGTTGTACCTGTGTCGTAGTAGCAGCCATACACACATAGCAAGGCTGAGGAGCACCATCGGTATTCTCTATATGGAAACAGCCTCAGTAATGCATTTAACCTTGTCATAGGTGTCCACCTGTGCTGTGTCAATGGTTAAAATGTGACCCTCTTCGAATCTTAAGCTCCAATTCAGACGCTTACTGGTGGGATGGGTGGAACTATACCTCGCCACGTGAAAGAATAGACATGAACAGGGTGAAAATACTTGTCCCCATATGAATGATCAAGGAATAAATACATGTTTCCATGTAGTCTTTTTCTCAGGTTTGAAACATGATCATCATCACAAACCAGCATTCCTCCTCTGCCATCCCTTTTCCTCCTCACCTCTTAAATCCACTTAAACCAGTGAGAAAGTCAGCGTCTGTGTCTGAGCTTAAGGTCATATTGTCAATGTTCAAGTGCTCTCTGTCAGTTTGTTATTGTGTATATGGGACTATACTGTGTTCTGATGTATATAGGTAATGATAATGAGATACTGTACCTGTGGACTATAAAGACCTCATCGAGGAATCCTAGCGCTTTAATCGTTCTCTGTGTCTCTATTCACGAAATGCTCTCTTCTCTCTAATTTAGACTGCCTTACCGGCATGACTTATGATTCTGTATTGCCAAAGCTAAATGTAGAAAGAGAATCAAAAAAGCGGAAAAATTCTAAATGAAGACCAACAACGCAGTGGTTCCTGATGTGGTGAGATGTATAGAAGAGGATATCAAGTTAAATTGGGAAATTGAATAAGCTGGGAAGTGTTATTTTCTGTGTCTCTGTATTGCTCCTCAATAAACGTCCTCACATATCTCTCTTTGTGAAGAGTCTTCATTCCATGCCTCTGTCTGTCTTTCTTCTTTACTTCAGGGGTTTTCAAACTATTTTGGCCCATGGACCACATTCCTAACTCGGAATCAACCTGGGGACCACTGATGGGAGGTGGGGACGGGGCTGAGTTTTTTTCTTATCAGGCACTGCAAGGCAAGTTCATTTATATAGCACAGGCACAAAGCTGATTCAAAGTGCTTTACAAAGACAATAAATTAGAGATTAAAATTAAAAAAGAATTTTAAAGACAAGTAAAAGTAATGTGTATGAGTCCAAAAGTTATTAAAAAAAAAGCAATGAAACAATAAGGAAACAGTGAAATCCCTTTAAACACTATAGTGCGTCTTAAGGAATTTGGAATTTGGAACTTTTGTGAGGGACCTCTTGGTTTAATTCTGGTAAAGATTCACACTCTTGCAGTTTCCACTACCACCCACAAGGTGGCAGCATAGACTCCTAGATGATAAACTCATCTATCTATCTATCTATCTATCTATCTATCTGTCTGTCTGTCTGTCTGTCTGTCTGTCTGTCTGTCTGTCTATCTAGTTTAATTTATTTTAATATAATATATAATATATATATAATAATATTGACGTGGTAAATATAATAATAGTATTAGTTATGTCGTTGTGCTTAATCATAGGTCAATGTCGACCATAACGCGAAAAAACAAGATTTTCTTTAAGTTTAAGGTACTGGTTATTTTTTATCCTGGATGTATGTTTTACATTTTACGGTTTCATTAATCAAATTAATTTGATTCTTTTTGCAGCATCCCAGCAGCAGTAGGCTACGTTGTCTTGCAGACGCCTTCAAGTGTTGCTCGTAAATTGCTCACCAACCATGTCGAATTACATTACTTTTACCTTTAATTTCACAAACATCCACGCGAACAAAACAACTGACGTCATCTTTGGCTTGTGTGTCATAGTTATCATAATTCTGGCAACATTATTGGGCAGACGTAGCATTGTGCCTCTCCAAGTTCAACAAAAGCTCCACCCACTCGGGGTAAGAAGAGGATACAAAACAAGCGCTCCCAGTGGAAGGTCATTTGAACTGCGCAACAGCTTTCCTTGCGTTTTGATTGGACAGACGGAGAGCGACACGCACTGACAGTTGGTAGCAGGTTGCGTTTGACAACAGTGGCTGACTTGTGGGTAACGGTTAACATTAGCTACGTTAACGAAGACCCAGCCGGTAAATTCATGTTTTAAGCCAAACTAAGAAGAGCTAAACTGTTCCATTTGTCAGCACTACGAGGATGTCGGTCCCGGCAGGAGAGGGATGAAGATGACCGCACTGTTATGGCGAGTTGTGTCACTGTGGCTTTTTGTCGCTGTAGTTTGTCGGTAAGTTGATTCCGTGTTTTAATGTGCAGACTGTGTCACGATTTCAAATTGGTTGTCGAACATTTCCCTTGGAAGCATTAGCAAGCTAGCTAGCGTTGACATTGCGCTGTGATGTGGCACCTGGCTGACTCCTGTTTTGTGCGGTTAATGTTGCATTGAGCTAGCTAAACCACAACATATAAACAATAAACAATTTGTCTTTACTAGTCAACGTGTAATAGACGAATCCCTCCCACGACTTCCGTTCTATTTCTGCGCTTTTGACATACACTTGTATCTCAAATTTAACGTATTAAGTCATTATCTGGTGTTGTGCAGTAACGAGTGACCGTGTTAGCTGGTAACTTTAGCCTGGCTGCGTCAGTGCTTTTAGAGGCAGGTGCTGATGTCAGAAAACAGAAATATTTAGGATGTTACAGTGTGCAAATAGTCAGTGTAAACCCAATTTCTATATAATAATGCCCTCATGAAATAATAAGGCTTTTTATTGTAGTTATTCTATAAATATCATGGCTGTGGAGGCTGTTATTTACATCATTTTGCATTGTGCTTTGTCACTGTATATACTTGCAACTCTTGGGTAATTTCCATATTATGCATCATTTTTGCATAAATTGAAAACTCTTAAGACAACAAGAGAGTATTTAATTGTGCTTGTGACTACCATATCACTTGCTTCATATGAAAAAATGCTGCTTTTTCACTGACAACATGGTATTTGGAAAAGGCTGTAAAAAGTAGCCAGTCAGAGTAAACACCCATTGATCCGCATCACAGGCTAGTATAAGTATGGAACAATGAATGGAGGACACCTGACTAAAATAAGGCTGCATCACACATGCTTAAGTCCTGAGTCTACATGTAATCAGTGGCTGCTCACTCCTCTGACACACACTGTCACAGAGGTGTGTTTGCTGACATTCCACAGAGTCTCTTCTTCAGCTGTTGACAGGATTAGGGGCTGTTCATGTCAGTGACAGCAGGCACTTCTTGATTTATAAAGCTGTTGGTTGTTAGTCGGATGTGGAACAATCCAGCCAGCAGATTGAGAGCGTCTGCAGGATTACGAAGGATAACGCTGATTGTTTTTAATGTGGTCGGTAGTGGAATAACGCAGTTTAGAGTTAATAGAAGAGTGAGGGTGGTGATGTAATAATGGTTTTAAAATCACAGAGTTGACCTGGCCTTCATTTCTACCACAGTTCTTGCTGTCAATATGACTCAAATTTACATCTGTTAGTGTTTTGTAACACAACAAGACAAGTCAAGTTTATATGTATTGCTCAATATAACGTACGGGCTTCACAGGCCCACACAGGAATAGTTTCCAACAGAGCCAAGGCCTCTGGCAAGACGAGGGAGAGCTCCAACAAAACCTGTGAGAAATAAATGGAAAGATGAGCTGAGCCATCCCCTCTCCTCCAAAGGCCGGGGCAGGTGTGTAACATGAACTGGAACGGAATGGAAGCCTGCACTTAGAAATGGAAAGAAAGTTGGAACAATGGGGGGAGATGCACAAGATAACCAAACCATCACACACCAAAAAGGCTGTAATGCATTTCTCCCTCAAAAGAGTAGAGCTCTCGGGATTAATCGATTCTAATAAGCTACTCACGTTTGTAAAAGATCAATCAAAGTGCTGCGTTATCAATTATATGACAAAGTGGCAAATTGAAAAGCGGCACCGTACCCTGTGGTAAGTCAGGATCATCTCTGTAATCTTTGTCTTGGTGACGGGACACAACTGAGCCGAAACATCAAAGACTTATGTCACATTTGAACAAGAATAATAACTTATTTCATTTGGCATATATATATTTTCCCTGCTGCTTTATTTCTACAACTTCATCAGTTCTCAAAATAATGATTAATTCATTGGTTAAGATTAATTGATAGATTAATAGATAGTTTAGATAGATAGATTATGAATGACACGCCTGGACTGACAGTACTCCCACATACTTGAAAAAATGATTTGTCAGAAGAGACACAGTCAGTGTGTGACCTGGCATTCAAAACGATGAGGAAACATTCACAGCAGATTGGAAACGGATGAAATATTAAACAGACTATTTCCTCGGCCTCTAATAACACAATATGAATTATCTTTCCATCGGGCGTCTCCAAGGAAGGTGTAACGAGATCAGCCACGCGGGCTTGATCTTTGCACTCGTGTGAGGAAACAACTTTTATCTACGATCAGAGGCCACCTTGCCTACGCCTAATACGATCCGGTGGAATGCACGTGTCCTGTCATAAATCTTATCTTTGTGGTTTTTGTAAAAATAATCATAATCATTCAGGGCATCTCAAAATTAGAGAATGGGCGTCGGACTACCCACAGAAGCAAGATAAACACAGAGATCAAATAAAGTGGATAAACAAATGATAAAATAATCAATGCTGCAGGTCTGGATGGCCTAGATATCAAAAGCCGTTCAAAATGTCTGTTTTGACCTGTTTGACTCAACTCTACTTTCCATTTTAGACAGTATGTTTTGGTGATGTTGTTGTGTCTCTATGTCGTTCTAATAATCTTTACCACCCATATAACAGATTTTCTTTCTGGAGGAAAAGGAAATATATCTGTATTCATGTATAAATCTAACATTTTCTATTTCATTCTAAGTAAAAATCTGCTTTAACCCTTTACTTTATAGCCGTTTCTTCCATTATTCATAGAAGCCATAAACCCCTCCTGCTCCTCTGGGAATTACATTATGTGCTGCACTGGCTTTTAATTGGGAAAACAAACGGTCCGTTACGTTAAGCGTTTGCTACTGGCCTGGCTTATCGAGTCAGATCAGCGAGGCAGTTTCAACAGCCAAGTAAATGACTTGACCTCAAATGGTAAATAAAGTCTCAGTAATGAGTGGCCTCGTGGAGGGTCGTAGTTTCTCTTAGTGTTGCCTCGGAGAATGGAGCAGCGGGACGTTTTCCCTGCAGGAATGTGACGTTATTATAACTGCTCACAGCCTTCTCACTGTGTTTATTATTCTCCCTGCCAGGTGTGGTCACTGTCACTGTGACCCTGACCTGCTTTGTGGCCCTTTGTCAGCTAGCAACAAAGCAAAAAAAAGAAATAATAGTTTTCATTATGTTATATCTGTAAGGCCATTTTTGAACCTTATGTATGTATATTGTTTAGTTATGTTGGATGTTAGCTATGGTCACTGACAAAAACAGGGCAAATATGCTGTGATAAATCTGGGAAATATAATTATTTCAGGTACAAACAATAACACATTTCATTTTCATTATTAGCCAAAATAGCTCATGAAAACCTTTTGCATATATCTGTCAGATATGTCAACACATTGTTGCATTACCCTCTATTTGGGCTGAGCAAGTTTAAAGGTGTGTCTCGTGTCTTTTACAATGTGGTCTGACTCTGCATACAGATAAGATAAGCTGTCCCTGTTGGGGTACAGGACACTTCATCTGTCTCACTGCATCAGACTTTTGACATCATCTCTCTCACTCACTCACTGCAGTTAAGGGCCGCACCATTCTGCCAAATATTACTTTTACCAGACAAAGTCCATACAGAGAGAAGTGCGACGTGCCGTGTATCCAGTCCTTAACCAGTGAGCCGCCCTGTGGTGTGGATGTAGCTTTTTTTGACAGGAACCTAAATAGATTACTGCCTCATTGGTCCATCAGCTGCAAACGTGGCAATTAGACACCGCTGTGTCCAACGGCCTCGTAAGTCACAGCACCATGTGCCACACCGCCACAAGCACACACCAATGACACACACGTCTTCTTCTTTTTGTCCCACAGGTACTCTAGTTGTCATGTTAGTGGTATGGAAACACAGCAAGGGGCCCAGAGGCTTGTGTCCTCACAGGACATCAGTTCGAAGGAAGAGCCAGTGGAAAACACTCTTCATCACAAGGTAGAATTCACTTTCCAAGCCTACAATGAAACAAAGATATCACCCAGAGGCTGCAGATATCAGACCGTTTTATGTTTATTTAACCACTTAGCTGTCCGATGAATATTGAAATTAGACATCACACGTTATTATTTGAATTTTTAATATATTTGCTTTGTTCCATTAACAGTGTCTATAACGTGTGTGTTTTCTATAGGTTGAGGACAGCTTGGTGTACACCCAGTCCTTGTCTGAAGATGAGAGGTTGCTAGAGGATAAGCAAGACGATGAAGCAACAACCCAGGACGTGGACCAAAAAGAACAAAAATCAAAGGTCTGGTCATGATTCCATGATACTTTGTCATGTATATCTGCTGTGATATTGTAGATTTGCCTTCATTGTCGTTAAATCATTCAGTTGTTTTTTTTCTTTCATGAAACACTAATTCAGTGCCATAACTGCTTTCAGCCTTAGTTTCTCAACTTGATAGGCGATTTTATTACTTCCAGCCAGTTCTTTTCATCGATCGTTACAAGAATACATGAAGCATAAATTCCAGCTGATGGACTCACACTGTCTCTTTGATTATTTGTCAGGCCTTCGAAGTGGAAGAGTCGAATATAGAGGTGGAGATGGAAGAAGAGAAGGGCGTTTCACAATCAGAGCCAGAACAAGAGCCAGAGCCTGAACGAGGTTTAGAAAGTCAACATCAAGAAGCCTCCATTAAGCTAGACCAGGACCCTGCCTCCTCCTCCTCCTCTCAGTCCCATCCTCTGACTCTGTCATTGATTTAGCTGGTCAGCCTGAAGCCCACCCAAGCTCCCTTACCTCACAGGATGATGCTCCAAATAGGTAGGACTCAAAAGATTATTGAACATGTTATTTTTTCTTTTTTTTTGACCAATTGAATTTGTTTATTCGTTTGTTATTGGAAATTGTTAAAAGACCTATAAATAACAATTTTTGCAGAAACTGATTGGAATAGAAGGAGCAGCTGAAGGGGAATGAACTGGAGGACAAACATTGAATATCAAAATCCGTTGGAATACATTTTGTGCATTTAAAATCAGACAAATTTCATCCGTTGCTATAAGAGGAGCTCTGAAAAAAATGGAATAAAAGATTGCCAGGCATAAATGGGCATGGTCCATGAAGTTCTATGGATGTAAATAGATCCAAGGAATTCAGGGGGATATCAGCCTCATTCAATGCCATACGTTTCAGAAGTTACAAACCAAAAAAATGTTAGCGTAGTGCCACCAGGGGAGTTAATTTTGGTGGACGTAGCGTAATGTTCCATAAAAATGGATTGTTGTTTCATTTCAGTGTGACAGACAATGTTGTACCTGATGTCTCTGCTCCTGAGGTCAATGATGCTTACCTGCCTCCAACTGACTGTGAAGTGGAACATGCCAACACATTGGACAGCGCTAGGTAGGTGACGAACTCTCTGTGCTTGGAGAGGATGACGTGAAACATGATAATAAATTTTGTCTTGCATTTTTGTGAGGCTGACGCCAGTGTAAGTTGTCATGAATATTTAAATTTGCCAGTGGAATTATATTTTCAGTCCTGTTAGTTAGCAGAATATATTTTTAAAAAGTACATTTTTGCTCCTACAGCATCCCTCCTGTGTCTTTGGACAACACCTCCAGTCCTCACACTTCGGGTACTAAATCTCACACCGACCCACCCCTGAGCTCTCAGTCAGGTCAAGGTGTACAGCATCTGGAGGCCAACACATCCCACATGCTGAAGAAGCAAGTAGGGATACATCTGAACTATTTTTTTTTTTTTTTTTGGTCCCTTGGCTCTGCCTCTATCAGAGGACACGTCCCAACTCTTATTATCTCATTATCACTGACAGGACCTGAGATCCCCTGTCACCACAGAACCAGATTCAAGTGTGAGCAGCAAAGACCCCGAGGACATTCCAACGTTCGATGAGTGGAAGAGGAAGGTGATGGAAGTGGAGAAAGAAAAGAGTACGTGCATGTAGATCCAACCATGAGACATGATTAATAGTTGAGGGAGCAATTATAGAAAACACAAACACAAAACACAGGTTTAGACTTGCAAACTTACAGAGCTCGATCTGCTAGATTCTGAGTTTTAACTTTTAATTGATATTTCCATTGGAATATTTTCTTTAGTTTTCCGTTGTTTTTCTCCCCAAAGGTCACTCTACTCAAACGTCTACTGTTGGGGGCTCTCATACGGCTAAGAAGGCACAAAAGAACTTCAACAATTATGCCTCAGTGGAATGTGGAGCCAAAATCCTTGGTTCTAATCCAGAGGCTAAGGTACACAATGTGATACTTTTCTTTGCTTTCCATGCAGCCGTTAACTTTGGGTGCCCTGATACAAATAATAGTTTATTTGTTGCACACAGAGCACTTCAGCCATATTGATGGAGAACATGGACCTATACATGCTCAACCCCTGCAGCAATAAAATCTGGTATGTGTAACATGTGGCTACATCTCATCATTTACATAAGTCTTGCTCTCTGTATGAATGCATTTAATCTCTCGCTCTGTCTGTCTCAGGTTTATCATTGAGCTCTGTGAGCCCATCCAGCTGAAGCAGTTGGACATTGCCAACTTTGAGCTCTTCTCTTCCACTCCCAAAGACTTTCTCGTGTCCATCAGCGACAGGTCTGAATTACAGCTGCCATTATTGATCGAATATGGGAATATTTTTGTAGAACCAGTAACAGCACCAGCATGTTGTATAAATATGTAAATAAAATATGATTAACAAATTAAGCTTTTAAACAGAATAACAAACATACCTGTAGTCATCTCTTCATGACATAACACTAGTGGCAACAAGTTGTAATGAGCTCTCAGTCAGTCAGATCACAAAGTTGACTGTATGAATGTGTTTACTCAGGTATCCGACGAACAAGTGGTTAAAGCTGGGAACATTTCATGCTCGGGATGAACGCACTGTCCAGAGCTTCCCTCTGGATGAGCATCTTTATGCAAAATATGTTAAGGTGAACACAACTTTTCTTTGTCTCATTAAATCTATCCCCCTATTTTATTCGCATTGCTATATTCTTTGTTTATGAAGAGTCCGGAGCAGTCACTGTTGAATATTTAATCGTCATTGCTCTTTATGGCGCTGAAGTGACTCCGTATAAATCATACACTCTTAGCTCCTGTTGTAAATGCATGTTTACATCTCTTTAATGTTTTTCTCCTCTCTTTCTCTTGCTTCAGATGTTCACCAAGTACATAAAGGTTAGCATGCTTTGAATGCCGAGGTCTGTGGTGGAGTGAATTGACTAATAGTGTTTTTTGTCTCCATGTTGGGTGAACATAAGATATTTCTATCCAAATCAAGTCGAGTTCAACTTGCTAATACATTTTTACCTAACAAATAGTCCTTGATTGATTATTTATCAGTTTAACCATTCGGTAATTTGCTGCCAGTCAGGTACTACTAATGAACTAACTAACTAACTAACTAACTGAGTGTAAACCAATCACATGTTCCATTACACAGTATGACTCATTTTCATATTTCTTTAGGTGGAGCTGCTATCTCACTTTGGCGCTGAACATTTCTGTCCTCTTAGTCTTATAAGGTACGTAAATTGAGTGCTTCTTAAATATGTGCTCGTCCTCTCTGATGGCCCCCTAGTGGCAATCAACGGTTTTACAAATAGGCCATCTCAGGTGATTGGCAGGCTTCCACTTTCTTAGTTGAGAAGACAGATTGTATTTCGTGGCTACACAAGCCTGTGGAATGATTTTGCTGCACTGTATGTGGCAGGGTGTTCGGGACCAGCATGGTGGAAGAGTATGAAGAGATAGCCGATCCTTCAGAGAGGCCAGACGATCAGGATGATGAATTGGGTGAGGATTAAGGATGTCATGTACTGTATGTAGTAGCCGGAATTCCAATCTTTGCATTTCTCTTTACGTGCAGTAGGTTTATGTTGCAGCAAGAGTAACATTTTATATTTAGTTTGCCTTTTCATTTGTCTAGCCAATACAGTTGTCTGTATATGTTTTGAGTGTACAGCAAATCATGTGGTTGTTTACTGTCTAATTATTCGAGTGATATCAGTCATCCATGTATTATATGTATTTTTGTGAGATAATGATTGTGTTATAAATTTTTAGATTAGTAGGACAATTTAATGATGTGGTAATGTGGGACTGCTTTCAATAGATTATCCTCCGGGGTATGTGCCAGGTGAATTAAATTATTCTGAGAATCTGATTGGATCAGCAAAAGGTAAGTGTGGAAAATATGGATTCATCTGTTAAATATCACTGCACTAAATCCACAATTTGTAACACAGTGTTACCTCCTGTTTCTGTGCTTTAATTTTCATCCTCAGATGTCATTTTGAATATGGTGAATAACATTGCTGTGAATGTTCTTGGTGGAGGGCCAGAGATGAAAGGTACGCTTTACTGACTACAGATTCTAACAAAAATATCCGTGCAGTCACGAGTGAATTTATACAGTTTTCCTTATTCATCTTTTGAAGGCAACAATTCATCGGAGGAAGTGAACATAACTGAGACATCATTCCAACTTGAAACCACCACGCCAACAACCACTACACACCTTTTGTCAGCGTGAGTACAGGCCAGAGTCTTCTACTTCTATATCTGACCATATTAGATTATTAATATGTACGTAGACATGAGCTATATGTACGATATGTTCAAAAGTATTTGATTATTTATAAATAGCGTTGTTTAATATAGAGTCAAAATTCTAATCTGCCAATTTGATCTATCTGTAATGTCTCCTCCCTCTGTAGCTCTGAAGACGTTGCGATACCATCAGACCCTGAATTCCCTGAGGTTGCAGCCTCCTCATCAGAGACCCCTGTAACAGAGACACCTACCTCTGATGCAAACGTAATAGAGCTCCCCCCAGTGGAAGAAAAAATAGTCATTCATTTGCAGAAAGATGAGGAAGACCAGATTGGTGCCACTGTTACTCTTCTGGATAAGGAGGAAGAGTTGGATGAAGACACAGAGATAAAGGACAACCGACAAATGGAAGGTCATATCTGCTGTGAACTTTCATCATCCCTACAATCCTCCCTTTACTGTTACTCGCCATCATTCCTGGAGCATCTCCAACATCAGTGCCCAGCCCAGCTGTACAAAAGACGGAAATGTCACTCTGTGGACAGGACACAGCACACAGTTCCTACCCACATCCAAACACCCACAATGCAACTGCCCCTCTCCTCCTCCGCTCCTGAGGCTCAGCATCAACACAGTGTGATGCATCAGCTTCAGGAAAAAGAACGGGCTCCTGAGCAGGATGAGAAGGAAGACAAACCATCAAAATCACCACATCCTCAAGGGAACACAATAGAGTCCCGAAGGGAAATGAAGGCTGAGCCTCCTGCGCTGGAGCCTAGTCAGACCCCTAATCTTCCCAAACCCAGTGGCACTGATTTTTCTGTCAGCTCTACACCCACTGTGGAGCCACCACAGCCTTCACCTGAAGTACCACTCATGGAGCTAACGGCAGCATTACAGAGCCAGGATACGCTGGTTGAACAGAAGCACAAGGAGCCCTTAGCCAGTGTGAGCCCCAAAAATGCAAAGTCCACTGTCAGTGCTACAGTGGACGAAACCTCAATGCCCACAACAGAAGAGACGTATGGTAGTGATGTAGATGTCCCCACCAAAACCTCAGACGTACCAGAGCTTTCTCCAGTTCTTCCTCCTTCTGTTGCTCACTTGGAACATCACCCACCAGCCCCGCCAGAGAACGGTACTGCAGAGGTGTCCCCCCCATCTCCAGACACAGTTCCGGAACTTGAATCCTCTAATGGCCACCCTGTCATCACAGATGGTAAAATGGAGGATTCAGCAGAAGACAATGGTACATTACTGCCTCGCCCCTCATCTCCAACCCCCTCTTCAGCACAGTCCTCAGAATTTTATGCCGAGCTCCCCAGCAGCGTTGAGCATAATGGGAATCAGGTGCACGGCTCGAGCCAAAAGGAGTCTGTGTTTATGAGACTCAACAACCGCATCAAAGCCCTGGAGATGAACATGTCTCTGAGTGGACGCTACCTGGAACAGCTCAGCCAGAGGTGAGGACAGACCCACGTAATCGATGGAGACCGGTGTTCTGTGGTGGAGACTCTTCATATTTCAAAAAAGATGGAGCTACCACAAACTTAATGTTATACGTGTTTTATTTCAAGGTATCGAAAGCAGATGGAAGAAATGCAGAAGGCTTTCAACAAAACCATCATTAAACTCCAGAACACCTCCAGAATCGCAGCGGAGCAGGTGAGCAATCAGAAGGCCGAGTCAGACATTTAGACATTCATTATGTTTGTGATGGTTTCCTAGATATCATAAATTCTGTCATAATTATTTTTTATTGATTTTTCAAATTAAACTAGAATCTTCTCTTCTGTGGTGGAGCGAGTTACCAAACGCCATTCGCTCCGCATAGTCCGTCTTTATCTTTAAGAGAAGGCTAAAGACCAGCTCTTTAGGCAACACCTTCTCACAACATAAACTGTACATAGATGCTCTCCTTGTCTTGCCTTGTAGCAACTTGGTCCCTTGGACCAGAACCTAAACCCTGTGGCACTTATTGTCGTTGTGTTTGCTGAGTAGATCTTTGCTTGTGTTGTTGTATTATCATATGTATGTCACTTTGGATAAAAGGGTCTGCTAAATTGTAATTTTAATTGTAAACAACAACAACAACAGTCAACAACAATGAAAACGGATAACCAAAAATCCCACGGTTGGACAACAACAAACAGGCACTGACTTCAGAAAGAATGAATGAATATCAATGAAAATAAATTAAATCAAGTTTGTTTGAGGAAGAAGATTGCACAGGATTCCAGAGTCTCCAGATTCTGTGTGATATATGATTAAGGTCATGTGTCATTTTCTCCAAAGGACTGCTGAGATCTGTGATATCCACACGTTGGCAGTAGGAACCCGTGGAGTTGCACTTCTTGCCCAGAAATAAAAGCATTGATAATGACTATCTGCGAAAGATTATCTGCAAAAAATTGCCAGGAGGTCATAATTATTTTTGACAGGAGGAAATTCACTTTTGCAATTTGATTAGTCTTGCAGGGTCAAAGGCTGCGTTGCCACATACGATTAAATATTTAAGAGTGCTGCTCACCTGTGTGTGTGAGCGCATGTGCCTCTTTACTTATTGAGTCAAACGTTGTTTTTTCACCAGGATCAGCGTCAGACTGAAGTCATCCAGTCACTGCAGGGCCAGCTGGTGAATGTGACTCAGCTGGTTCTCAACCTGTCTGTCAGAGTCAGTCATCTACAGACTGAGGTACACACAGTGCTCCAGGCATGAATTTGTAATCAGCCCAGGATCCTAATTAAGTAAATTTAGTCTTTCATTATTAGGATGGACTAACACACACTACACTACTGGAATACTAAGTGCTTAAGCACCGATATGAAAGTTGAATCTCACACTTTGAACTTCAAGGAAGAAATGGCAAATCAGTTGTATGTTCATCTCTGTACGTTTGTCATGAAGTTGTCACATAATGTCAGCATCTGCTAATGCACATTTCATCTACGGTCTGTTTCACAGGTGTCAGACAGGCATAGTTACCTGCTGTTATCTCTGATATTCTGTCTGTTTTTTGGGCTCATACTGTGCGCCAATCACTGCCGCAGCCCCTCTGGGCCACCGACTACAGAACCGGAACCACCCATGCTCAAGAACTACCGATACAGCTCTTTAGACAGGTAGAACAACACAAACACTGACTTACTTCATAAGATCGTTTGAATAAGAGATTAATTCAGTGCCAATGTAGTGTTGTTGAACATGTTACTATAATGAAAAACACTGTTAAAATGGAAAAAGCTGATTTGAATAAGCAACCTGTACCCCTGCCAGCTAAGACACTACAGCTAACATGCAGACATACAATAGCTACAAGCTTATTGATAAACCTAATCATCAAGAATGTAGCAGTTGGACAATGATTGAGCAGTTAGAACTCGTGTCTTACTAAAGGTTTTATTCACATCTCTAAAAAACACTGTTTTCTCCGTAGGCAACTCTCTTCTAGTGAGGAAACAAGCTTGAAGAGGAGAGCATCCTCTCCACTGATACATTCAGAGGCATCTCAACTGGACTCCATTCATGGTAAGGACATTTGCAACTATTGAACTAGAAATATAATTGTATGTATGTGAAAGTGCATAACAACAATGTAAAACTCTTCCCGTGGGCTCTGATGGCACGGTTCACCTTTTCCTTGAATGACAGCAGGCACTCATTCCTTGACTCAATCGTTGTATTAAATGAAACTCGTCGTCTCGCACGCAGGTCGAGAAGTTCTGCAAACAGAGGATGCACAGTGTTTTTCGCCAGCTAACAGAAAGGTTTGTACATATGAAAATGTTCTTTAAATGAATTGTAGAGTGAGTGTTGTCTTAGAAGCACTGGTTAAAACTACATAAGATCCTCCACAGTAACATAATCGATTTGTGCTTCTGTCTTCTTTCTCGCTTTACCGTTCCCCACGCAGAGGAGACGGCGTAAGATGAAAGCCAATGACAAGGTGGAGACGTTGAAAGCTTCCTTTCAAGCACATCCAGAGCTCACTAACGGAGCCCTTCTCTGTAACGGTGGGCCTGTCACTGCAAAACCCAACGCTCTTCCAAAAACATTTCTCCAGTCAACCTTTATAGACTCGCTCTCAGAGGGAAGCTCAGAGGCATCCTCCCATTCAGATGACCCCTCTTTCTGTGGTATCACCACAGCCTGCGCCCGAATCTGTGATGGGCTCCCACCACCAAAAACCAGGGCAGAAAAACGGGCGGTGAGACGCAGGCGTCCCGAGCCCAGTTGTGTGATTGTGGACTTGCGTCCGGCTCCATGGACAGACAAAAGTGATTCTTTCCCCATCTGCACTGTGCAGGACCTCATGAGCAGGAAAATGGAGCAGAGCTCTGAGAGCAAAGCTCTGGGACGTTTGGAGCAAATAACAGCATCTCAGGTCACGTTTGACAAAAAAATCCCTGCTTCCTTTCACTGACCGTTGGACCGTCAACAGAGGGTGGATGTTATTTTGGTGCAGTCACAGGCAGCTTAAGCTCGATTATGAGACGATCCCTTCATGTTTACTTAGCCGTTTTCTGTTCCCGTTGTCTTTCAGTTTTTGTTCCATTTGTTTATAATTGTTGAACTTCAGATCAACTTGTCTTCCCAGCCTGCCATCAAAACCTTTCTTTTCCCCGGTGTCTGACTGGAAATCCGTTGCCGATGTTCAGTTGAAGGTACTTTGAACTTGTTGAACAAGTTGCACTTTTGGCATTATCCCTCACCCTCCATCTTTCCTAATAAAAATCCAACCCCCTCATTGAAAAGGGTTTCCAGTTTTATCTATGTAAGTTCTGCATCCTGTTGAACGCTAAATGAGACGGCAGATTTAACCCCAAACTTTGCTGTAGTCAGTTTTATCTTGACAATCAAAGAACAGACTGATGCCAGTGATGAACAACAAAGGATTTTGAGTGGTAGAAAATGTTGTAGTGGCCCCACACTGCAGAGAGACACTCTCCTCCTAATTAATCCTTCATTCTCTCCACCGACTCCTCAGTATCCTCCCTAATCTCTTCCTCCAGCTCATCTCTGTAATCCTCTCCTTATTCTCCTCCTTGTCTCCTCGTTCTCGTCCTCATCCGTCTCCTTCTCTTCCTTGGACTCCTTTAATCTCCTTCTTGTCCTTCACTTCTGACTTCTCCTTCATGTTCTTATCTTCCTACTTCCTATCCTCCATCTCAGGTTCCTCTTACTAATTATTGAAATGTGCTGATGTGGAGAAACCGAGCAGCCTCATCCTTTGTGACTTCTTGGCCTCCTTTTAACAGTCATTTCATCTTCAGGCTCTCTTATTCCCTATGAACCTGGAGAGCTCAGGCAGCCTCCCTCTCTTGTGGTTCACATTTACATTTTGATAAAACGTGTGTTTGTGATCAATACATTTGATAAGGCCACTAAGCAGATCAGGCAGTTCTTTCAAAAGGGCACATTAGTGACACTGAGGCTCTTCATCAAGTATCAACCCGTCTCTCTCCACAAACAAAACAGAAGCTGTCCACTCATTTCACTGTAACAACATCAGCGTGTGTGTGTGTTTGTGTGCGTGTGTCGCCTTTGTGCAGATTCATCAGTATTGTTCAGCAACAGTTCTAAATGGACTTGTTGGCTTTGCATGATGAGCATTTTGCCTCACTACACTGCTGCTTTGTTTTTAAATTAACTGCTACTGATTACTAGCTTGGATTTCCACCCTTTTTGTTCGTCCTTGGGCCTGTCTCGGTCTCGGACCACTGTACAGTACTAAAGCTTGTTGCTCCCTGGGGCTGGCATCCACTGTTGCTATGTCGTCTTTGGGTTTCGGGATCATCTTCCTCCCTCTCAGGGCCAAATGTGTGCATCACTGACAAGTTTGGTATCACTTCACCTTGCATTCCAAATGAGGGAAGCATGCAAAACACAGAATTACTTGTAACTTTTCAGGGGTCGTGTTGACAGTTATGGAGGGGCGCCTAACCCGATAAGATAATACACAAGATAAATTCATGAAAAAATATGAATTGGAGGTTTTTGTGACAACAAGTCACCATCTGGTCACTTCAGATACCAGAGATGAGTTGTAAATGGAAATTTCAGTACAGATTGACACTAAAAGAGCAACAGAAAACTGAACTCCAATAACCTCTCTTACATAAGCGCTTATGTGCTCTGTCCAGCAGGGGGCAGTATATCCCTTCATTAAATTTGATGGCATTCGATCTCGTTTCCCATGTGATGAGTCATTCCTGAGGATTTCTACTTCCCAGCCTTGTACAGTTCTCCTCCAGAACTGCTCATCTGCTTTTGTCTGATTATTTACCACAGCAGAGACCCTGAAGCTCCTGGAAAGTCTTCTATCATCCTGTTTTCCTGACTCCACTCTGAACAGTTTCTTTGTTGGACTCCAGTGTTGTTGGACTACATTTTCCACAGCGGGGACATTGCTGTTATATTGTTTACATTTGAAGTGGCACACGGGAAATGTCTGAAAACGTGCCCGTATGACGTGCAAAAGCATTTATCACATCAAAGAATGACGTCTCATTCATAACGTTAACACTTCAATGCTCTCTCTCTCTCTCTCTCTCTCTCTTTCTCGTCCCTGATGAAAACAGGTTTCTGCGTGAGGGGAGCCGGCATCCGGTGGTTTTTTACTGCGTGCCTCACGATGTGCTGTAATCTCTGCTCAGAGTGACGCCGAGGTGAACCGACCCGACGCTGAGGAGGAGATGGTTGATTCGATGACGGCTGTTGATTCGGATTTCTTCAGCTGTCTCAGGAAGTAAAGGCGCTGCTGGTCGTTTTTTTTTTTGTCGCTCCACTGATGTTCC
>OMNV01004160.1:16321-35122 GCA_900303265.1 Brotula barbata
CAAACCCGCCTTATTATTCTGATGTCTCAAATTCTATTGGCTGAAATTTTCCCCCAGGATTCTTCACATCCTGCAGTAATGTCCGGAGGGTGGACAAGGTGGAAAGTTTTGGTAACTTGTCAGTGAACGTCAGTGTCGGTGAGTTGGTACCTTTATTTTTAGCAGAAATCACCCACGAATATGACTGTAATGTCATTATCGGTAGTTAGTTGCCAAACGCCAACAACAGACGCGTTGCTTCAGTCTTCGACAAATCATAACAACTTATCCATAAGTCGTTAAAGTTGTTTGGAGTTCTGCTGCCATTGTTGTTAGCTCCAGTTAGCCGCCATTCGCGCTAAAGTTAAAGCTGACTTGTTTTAAAATAAAATGGTAACGTATACGTAAGTAACGACGGAGTTAGATTGTTGTCCACTCTTAAAATAAGATGTTATAAACATAGTCCGCTGTTTAGGATAAGGCTCATGTTGCTTTCATTGATGTAATCCTCTCTTCTGACATGTTGTCGGCTTGTAACAATTTGTGGTGTTTTTATACTTAACAACGTGTTAAAATAAACGTAGCGTCAATCTGTATGTGCATTTAATATTATCACCTACGCAGTTAAACGCATAGATGGATATAAACTGTTCTACAGGGTCCTGACAGTCGTTTATGGTGCCTAAATTGTGATTATAGTTTGTTGTTAAAATTGTGAAAATATCCCAATTAGTTTATTTTGTATGACTGTCACGTTCATAGCATTAATAGATAATCTTCACTAAGCAAATACTAGCAGTGAAAATATATCAAGGATAATATTATTGACTTGAACGGAAGACATAAATATGCAAATGCATAAGAGCACTACCAGATGTGGATTCACTGGAGAATTTGTGGATTGTATAATGGTTAAGTCATTCATAAGATTTAAATTTTTGTGTTAAGTTGATGCAACATAAAGTCTTCGTTCTTGTTTCCCTCTAGATTATCCTTTGGTGATGATGTTCTGTGATTTGGAACTTGTGCCCATGTGCCCTTGTAAAACAAATCCACAGAAATGAGTAGAGACGATACACGAATTGAAATGGACCTGGTAAGCCTTGCCTAAACAGTGTCTCAGTAAGACTATAAATGGGACTAACCTCATGAAATATGCCAAGGAGATGCTGATTGTCTGCTATGTGGTTTTTCTGTTATTTTTTTATGTAAATTGTCCTCCGATCAGTTACATGTCCCTTTCTTATGCAGGCTTTTGGATCAGCCAAGCCCTACGGGTCCTCAAGAAGTATCATACGAAGAATAGCAACCAGTCTCCCTCTTAAACCATGTCCCCGGGTCCATTTTCAGGTCTGCCTACATTTGAGGATAAGACACATACACATGGCATGTTTTGTAAAATAATGACATGTTGCTCCTGTCATAGTTTTCACATCTGTGACCTTTTGAATCCTCCTGGTCTTGTTTTGTTCTATTCCGTGTTGATGTCACAACACAGGGCAACGTGCAGGACAAGTGTTATCTTTTCAAAGAGTGTTTTCTTCACTGTAAGAATAAATTAACAAGAGAATAATAAACATAATCATATCAGATTTCACCTCTGAGCCAGTATTTTTAAAAATTCAACTTCTATTTCTTTCTATTCTGTCTCTTCCTGTCGTGTCCTGTGCTTGCCTCCGTAGCTATGATGGAATGCAGTGTTTCTGCTTTAGGTCAGTTCAGCAACTTGCAACAGCTTTTTGTTGACTTAACGCTTACGGAGTCATATGCCTGAGCTGCTTTTTAACAATTTATATCAGCTATAAATAATCTTATTACTTTACTCTTTACCCCATTTCCCCTTTTCCTCATTCCAACTTCATATTAGAATATAAGTACCTTTAAGTTGTGTACGTGCAGTTTTATGCTTGCTTGTGTGTTTCCCTGCTGTCTCTGGTTTCTTTTGTTAAATATTGAACATCCTTGTTTCTGCAGCTTCACTCTTACACTGAGGAAGCTGCTGTCCTGCATAGAGCCAGGAGGCGGAACTTTGCAGTGCCATCTCTGGCTGATGTTGCCTGGATTGACAGGGATGAGGAGGAGGAGGAGGAGGATGAAGAAGACTTCTTTGGCTGGTCTAGGTGAGAGCCGTGGAGAGAGCTGTGTGTGATGTCATCTGCATTTTGGTAATATCTTTAACAAAAATTGCTTTTATCAATACAGGTCAGGACCGCCACCCGGGCTTGTGCTCCGAGCCCGCGAGCCTAATCCTCAAAGAAGACCCTTACCTCGTCGGAGGTCCCTGCCAAGTCTGCATAAGGTTGATTCTGATCCTCAGGGGTCAGCAACATTTGCCAATGATGAGGCCATTCAGAAGATCAGCGCCTTGGAGACAGAACTTGCCAAACTCAGAGCCCAGATAGCACAGATTGTACTGGTTCAGGAAAAGAATGCACAGTCAGGTTTGTGAAATTGAAGCTCTTTAAATGGATGAAGTTACTGTGACTTATCTTTCTATGTGTAACAGTAGAGGACTAGGGCCAAGTAAATAAAAAAAGAAAAAAAAAAAGCAATCTGAAAAAAGAACGATGAGGGGTAAAATCAGAATCATAATCATGTTCATTGGCCAAGTATGCTCACATATAAAGTAAGCATTCTTTTGGTTGTGATTTCATTTCTGCCTCTTTCTTAAAATTGTCCTGTTTCTTCTAATTGGCCACATCCTTCCATACTCTGTGCCTGCTTGTTTTTATTGACTTTTACTCCCCAAGTGTAATGCTACACTTTTATCTCTAGATGGCAGGAGAATTTCATGTGACGTAGCCCTTATCTTGCTTCTCTGTCTTACATTACAGCTGGTAACATAGGACCACCTCCTCCAACCTGTGGTACTGTGCCCCCGCCTCCTCCTCCTCCTCCACCTCCTCCACCACCTCCACCACCACCTCCTCCAAATCTGCAGCGGTCATGTTCAGTGATCGATTTGATAAAAGAGCGCAAAGGGAAGAAGATGGACAACCAGACAGTTGTAGATTCTGGACTCAAACCAGTAGAACTTCCCAGCATGCTTGATGTACTGAAGGACATGAATAAAGTCAAGCTGCGATCAGTCAAAAGGTGAGCCACTGCTCCAAAAAGTGATGGAGTGGCTTTAACTGGACAGATTTGATCACAGTTATAAGCTAACATACGACTAACACAATATCTGATATCTGTAACTTAATGTGATCTTAAATGCAAGTGAATCATCCTATTATTGTACCTCACCTTTTTTGTATGATTTCGTAGATGCTCAGGGGAAGTTGATGTCAAAGCGAAGGTCAGTGAGCCCGTCGATGCTGCAGCTCTAATTGCTGAGGCCCTGAAACGCAAGTTTGCTCACCGCTATCGACACAACAGTGGGCACGAAGAAAGGGAAGATTTCAAACTCCCAGTTTTGGAGAAGAAACCACAAACCCAGACCCCTTTGGTGAGAAACATTCACAATAAAAAGAGATCCACAAACGCATTTCCACTATTGTGATGTGATTTTAATAGGATATGAGCACTATATACTGATTGAAACAGAAGAATGAGCCCTTTAAAGCTAATTAAGTGTTAAATTTGAAGTCCTGACAGTTTGTTTGTGGCTGTAGATGTTGTTTTGGGGTGGGTTTTTCTTCATGTCAACCTCATGTCTTATTTCACACGATATTATGTGTGTTGAATTCATTTTTGTTCTCTGTATTCACAGTTTGGCCAGCACATGCTGAAATCCACTGGAAAAAGGAAGTTGCCCTAAACAAGGTTTAATACTGAATGACTGACAGTTGACATGTTGAAGTGCCTTATTAAGCTTTAAATATCAGCTGTCATTCTGGAAGGATGAGTTGAGGGGCTCTGACATTTGGAGCAGCATCGTCGTCTCGTACAGACAGTCATCTCAGTGTTGCATCAGAAGGTCATCTCGACATCTGTTTTTGCACTTTTATAACTTATATTATTAGCTTTCTGTTTTAAAAACATAATTTTGTTTCACTGAATGGTGGTTTTTGTTTTCAAAATCCCACCCAACCACCGTTATAGACTCCCTCATAGACGGTTAAAAGCAACACTACCCTCGTACCCTGAGGAATGATTCAGATTAGAGTTGGATCATTACATTGATTTTGTGAAACTTGATGCACATAGAACAATTCTTCAGTTTTGCATTTCTGTTTTTAAAGCGTGTGTGAAAGCTTTAGTGTTCTTCTACCACAGGAGAAAGGCTGCACCTTCTTACATGTGGAGTATTGTTCTGTATTAATATATGTATGATGCGTTGTAGTCTAATTTATGATTGGGGTCTATTTATGTTGTGGTTTGAGTGGATATTTTAGTTTTTAACGAAGCTAATTATGTCTTAGATATGGCTGTTATTAACGCCAGTTAAACTGTGGAACATCAAAGGTCTCAGTGAGTTTTGTTCCCCAGCTGCTGAGACCGAATTTCTTGTCAGTGTTGCTGCCAGTCTTGCCAGGGTCAATGACACGGCCTTTGTATGTGTTTCGCTAGTTTAAGTGTGTTAATCCTAGCTTTTGGTTGTTATTTATCTCCTTTATTGTAATGCAGAGTAACATTCCAGTGATACTCAGTGACATCCTGCCTTTTGCTGCCCAATGACAAAAGTCATGATTCCTTCCCTCTTTTGTAACCCTAATTAATGTCATGGCCATATACAGTTTATTTTTTATGGCATTAAAGGTACAGATTCAGATCAGAAAGTTGCATCTGACCTTTAACACAACCAAATAAAAAGGGAGCTTTACTGATTTTATCAATCAAATTCAGGATACTGGATGTTGGGACCAAATAGTTTTTGTAACTGGAGCTTTGTGGTGCAAGGTCTGACCGCTGACATCAAAACAGTTTGTAAAACAGAGACCCCTCTTTTGGTGGGTGTTGAATCCACTTCAAAGTCTAAGGTGGGGATTTAGTTTCATACTTTTAATCTAGAGCTGACAGGAAGTAGCCCTTGTGATGTCACAGCGACCTCCAAAGCCACAAAAGCCTTTATTATAAAGCTTTTTCCACATGCTGAACAAAGCTCCATAAGACTGAGAAAGTAAATGTGATGTTGAAGAACATCTTGGCTGAATTCTGAGAGCTCCTTTGTGCCAAAATCCGGTTAATGTCTTACATGAAGTCTTAAGGTACCCTCTATGTAGTGTTCCAGATGTTTTCAGGATGAGTTTTTATTTCATCATTTGGTTTTACGAACATTTGACTGCATATTTCAAATTCAACTCCTATCAGTTTTTTCCAGTATTCTGTTCAATGTGATTCATCAGTATGATGACCTGCGCGTCATGATTGCAGATTATCTTTGCCATTAATCTTCAGCCCAGTTGCTGCTCCAAGTCAACTGTACGATAAACATTTTATAAGGGAAGCCGGACGGAGTTTAAGTGTTCTATTTAAGATTGTGTACATCTGCTAAAATTGTTGTTCAGTGCTGTTGAATGATCAGATTTATAAATAAAAGTATACTGTCAGCCCTGATGTTTTGTCACGTGTTATGAAAGTCACCGGCATCAAATGGAAGGGCAAATTGGGCAAACTAAGAACAACTTATCTTTGACTTTGTTGATAAGGGTATTAACGTATGTGCTTTTACTTTGGAAATCCAAGCCGTTTGTCAACAACAGGTTTTATTAATCAAATTTTAACTGCAACAGGCATGTATCAAAAAGGTCAATACAGCAAAGCCTTTACAAAATCTGGCTTGACACTGAAGTCTTCCCAAAAATGGCTGTCGCAACAAATTGTAAACAGTTTTATCAACAGTCTTACAGCACTTACAGCAAAATACAAATCAGCTAAAGTGAGAAAAGCACCTGTTATCTTTCAAAATGTTTAAACACAAACACAATTTGTGCCACTATACAGAATCAAGAGTCGACAAACCAAACACAAAGAAAGAAAAGGAATGTACAAAGTCACTCGACCATTTTGTTTCCGTACAAAAAGATCAGCCGGAGTTTTTCCTCACAACAACAACAAAAAAAGGCAAAGGGATGGGACAGTGCATTCAAAGACAAGCACACCATGCACTTGATGGGAACAGAGTTGGTTTGGTCACTTAGCATAGTTTGTGCATAGTTATAAGGCCTCAATCGAGCAGTCCTTTAGGTTGCATGTGGCTAACATGAGAGACATTCTGTTGAGAGGGAGAGTCTCTTTTCGAAGCGATCCAAACCAGGGACAAACACGTTGCATCACCCCTCTCCCTCTTGGTAAGAGATTGGCAAAACCCTGAGCGAGTCGAGTTGCGTGGAGCGGAGTCCCAGGTGAGATGCGTGTGCAGTGAGGAACTGATCTCCAGTGTGGGAGGCCAAGCTGCCCCAAGTTCAACCAGCACTGGAAGATTCCACAAACATTTCCATCACAAAGGACAAATAGTTCTACAATACCTTCGGAGTGTCTCGGGAGATGTCGTGGTAAAAGTAGCTGCATGTCCAACACTGTCGTTACTCAGGAGTGCAGGAGTAGAACACATGGTAGCACGGGCAGAGTTTCTTATGGCATCTGGTGTGTAAATACAGTTCTGCGCATGGCTTCAACAGTGGGATGACAGTTCAAACGAGTGGTTCTTCACATCTGTGCTTCGAAGGCAATCCGTGGAGCCGACGTGATTCACTTCAGTTTGAGGGAAAGAGACAACGAACGAGGAGATGCGTAAACAGTCTTCGTAGAGGCAGCAAAAGGACTGGGCTTGTCACATTTTTTTGTTTTATACACGAGGAAGAATCTTCAATACAAATGCAAACGCGGCATCGCGCTTAAGTCTCAGGAAAGTCCCGGGTTCGAATACTCCAGTTGTCTTATTCAAATCATTCTTCAAATCTTTGTTTTCGAATGGCACTTCAAAATACCAGAAAAAGTGTTTCTTTAATCAGTTCTTATACTGCTTTCCCCTTAAGTTTCACCCATAGAAAAGTGGTGGTTCAGGCAGTAATGCCAAAACTACAGTGGACAAATAAATAAAATAAAGCAAATAAAAAGAAAATACAGCAGTAGCCAAATGAGGTATCTATGTATTGCTCTATGCCAAAAAAAGAATAATTAAAAGTTAAATAAATTAAATAAAATCAGTGGTTTTATCAGATGGGAGGCAAAAGCAACAAAACACGAACAAGCTGTTAGGATCAGGTGGGTCAGCCCCACCTGGCCCCCAGTGTGTGGTGAGGCCGTGAGGCCGGGGTCAGGATGCTGAGGTGAGAGCGCACACGAGGAGCGTCAGGATTCTCTGCGTCCCTGAGGTATGTCTTTGGAGCTGGTTCCTCTCGCGGCTACAGCCGAGTTTTCGTCCGGTTGTGTACTGGTAGAAGCGGCCTCGCCGGACTCGGCCTCCTCTGAGACGGAGGTTTGTTCCTGCTGTAGGCCGCCCCAGCTGGCCTTGTTCAGGCCCATGTGGCCCAGCATGGTCTGGGACAGACGTGTGTCGGAGAAACGGGCCCACTCGGCAAACAGTGGCTCAGCCACGTACGTCATGAAGCCTGTGGGGTTGAGGTAGAATTAGAAAGAACAAACTAAATGAATAGAATAACGAATAATAAAAGAATCATAAAAGCCATGGGAGAGACAGGAAGATGACAGAACATCACACAGAGCCGAAGGCCAGGGAGGAAATATTAGTGTTAGTTAAATGATATTTAACTGACAACTGTGGGAGATGACAGAATAGCAATCGGCAAACTATTCCATGGTCTTGGGGCGGCAACACTAAAACATGAACCCTTCGGTCTTTCAGTGGGACAAAGAACAGCTGGTAACCTGTCTTCAGTGTCCGCTTAAGATAATATGGTGAATCAGGGCTAAAAGCTGAATTATTACAATATTACTAGAGTAGAATTTGATTTGGTCATCTTCGGTGTCCCTATAGCTCAAGGACCTTGGTGTGAGAATAAACTCAGTCATTGTCACAAAGATCAGGACAACAACAGATCAGATGAAAGAAGTCTGAATATGACAAAGCTTCTTACCAATCTGGATTTCGCCGACTGTGCTGTTTTCTCTGTCGCAAAGTGGGCTGACTTCAAGTTTGTGCTTCTTTTCAATGTCTCCTACAGGAGCAGAATAAAATGTATTACAATGAGCCATTAAATAGAATAAAACACAAGAAGAAGAAAGAGTCATTCATTCAAAGAGGGTGAGAAGGGACTGGAATGTATGAAGGGAATGTAAGGAAGAACAAAATGAGCGGATAGAGTGAGAGAGAGAGAGAAAGAGAGAGAGAGAGAGGAAACCTTGTTGGAAGAACTCCTCTGTCACTTTCTCACTCCACTGTTTGCTGAGCTCCCAAGGTCTGCAGGGGTTACAGATGTCTGCACACTTCAGAGCCATCTGCACAGGGTGGGGATAAGAAGTCAAATAAAACCTTTGGTTTTGGTGAGACTCAGATGTGCAGTGAGGAGGAGGAGGAGGATGTAACTGACCTGGAGGATGAAGTGGCGGTGGCTGGCAATGCTCAAGCACAGGTCATTCTGGTCCAGATGCGTGCGGAACTTGGACAAGTAGTCGTTCTGTCTGCTGATGTCTGTGGCCAAGATTAAAGAGCCCAAATCCCTCTCCAGCTTCAGGCTGCGAGGTCAAACGATAGATTTATTTGGTAAAATGGTCACTGTGGTGTCTGCTATTTCAACTGTTAAATGTGGAAAATTTAATTTCTGAAATGCTCCGTGGCAAACCGGCAGCTGTCGGTGCTGCCCAGTGTGGTCTCCTAGCAGAGCTGGCTGTGCTCACTTAGCAACATTTGAGTGTCAGACTGACCTGTCCTCTGCAGGCAGGTGGGAGAACAGGCCGGTCTCTCTCAGCAGGCCCACTGCCGACTTCCAGTGGTGGTTTTCCAGAACTGAGGTATTCTGCGTATGAGCAGCGTAAACACAAACACGTGAATTGAACGATTAAAGTTCTTCTTACGGTAGGTACGACATGATCTGTGAGTGCTGGTGTGTCCTCAGTTCTCACCCTGTAGAGTGTACTTAAATAGTGGTCAGTCTTGATTAGAAAAGGCTGGTTCACCCCAGGATGGTCCAAATCGTGAGTGACGGCTCCTATCAATCCCAGGAGGATGTCACAGGACGTCAGAGACCTGGAGAGCTGCAATCGCAACAAGACACTCAGCATCAAATAGTCTGATTTGTACTGAAAGGCAACAATACGATTTAGCCGTATGGATACACAATGTACAGTACATGATGTGTTGTGTAACTGCAGCGATGGACGAGTCTTCTCATTGATGAAATGCATGTAGAGGCAGCATACTCCGATTAAGACCTACATGGGCCTGAATAAATCGATTTGCAATCGCATAATGCAAGTCTGTTACTCCAACTTATTGCCTTACATGCCGTGTAATCTCAATTTTAAAGTGCAAGCAAACAATACAAATGAGTATCCATCTTCTCTTACGATCTGAGAGTCACATCAAACCACAATTCGATTCATGCACACGCTTGTGTGTGACGCCTCTCCATTTCTGTGGATTTTACGAAGCTTTAAGCAATTTCCTTGGCAGACAAACTGAAATATTCACGGATAATTTCACCTAAACGCTTTTCCCTGCCAAAGATCAAAGAGCCCAGCCAAATAGGCAAAACTTCATCTTTACCTCTTTTTATCTATGTTTCCTGAATTTTGAGGTTAAGACAAGATACAGGGCAGAATTCTTAAAGGGTTGCCTCTTCGTCTCACCATGGGTTCCTGCATGTAGCAGTACATGGCCTGCGTGACATCTGCAGCATGAACTGCATTGTGGTAGGGGTTGTTGCTGTGGTAGTCCTCCTGGACCATGACCAGGAACCTCCAGAGTTTCACCATGTCCAACTGGAAGAGCTCCACCAGGCCATACTGATTCAGCAGGTGGAAGGTCAGAGTGATCAGGCTGTTCCCTGAGGAGAAACAAACACAACAACAAGCATAAACAGAATGCATCAACAATCTGTAAGGATGCAGTCTGCATTAGTGACGAGGACCCAACGCTACATGTAAAATTCAGATACAAATAGAGACGTAAATAATCTTTGAATGTTGTCCAACAGATGGAGCCATTGGCAACGTATTGCATCGGAGGCCACAGCACACCGGCTTTTCCTGTCAATGCTGTTATCATGACAGTCAAAGTAACTTTTCACAGATATTTCACATTACATTTTACAGCCAGGACTTACCGTTTGTCAACCGATCAAAGAGGAAAATGTCGAAA
Source organism: Brotula barbata (assembly GCA_900303265.1). NCBI lineage: Eukaryota > Metazoa > Chordata > Actinopteri > Ophidiiformes > Ophidiidae > Brotula > Brotula barbata. The sequence continues at coordinate 26,505 of OMNV01004160.1, forward strand.
TTCCAGTTTCCCACTTTCTCAAGCATGCACTACGGAGAAGAGACAAAAAAACACACAACTGAAGTTATGCCCTGTTTAAACTGGGTGTACATGTGTATACTGTCAGATTACTGTGATGTCATACTCTGGCCTGTCCAGTGTAATCTTCATCCAGGATGTGCAGGGGGATCTGGTGGGGGACTCCCCGCAGGAGGCGGGACGAATGCAGGTACCTCTGGAAGCTGAGCAGCCTGTGGACCCTCCTTTCAGGACCGGAGCTACCCGACGTAGACCCACAGCCGAGCCGTGCTACACACACACGCACACACGCACACACACACAACAGAAACGAGTGAAATCAAATCCTTCTTTCACATGCTTGTGAGTTTCTGAGACCGGTTTGGGTCGCACTGTGGGGGGATGATACACAAACGGAGTCATTGCTGACACAGCCGCCCACTCTTAAGCCTTTCATCAGGGATCACACATGAGATATGCTTTGTCAGTGGTCTCACTCCCTCCCTCTCTCACACACTCACACTCACACACACACACAGATGTAAACACGCACATACATGAAAGCTCCGAGTCTGGATAAACCCCGGGTGCAATCCGGAAACAGGTCAGCATGAAATAAGATTGGATTTGCGGACAAATTAAGACACACACTATGTATAAGTCACGTGGACGACATGTTCAATCTTTTCTGAACTGGTTTCAGTGAGTATGAACAGAGATGTTTCAGCACATAATTAATAACGTGACTGACAGAAAGACTTGCACAAGGTTTACACTAGGACACACCTTGGTCTTTATGAACACGAGAAAATCTGTCAACTGTGGAGAAACATCTGTCATCTTTACCGTGGGACAATGATCACTGTCCAGCACAGGAGGACTGGGTGCGGACTCTGCATATATTATAAGACATGGCTCTCAAACGCAGGCTCACACACGGGGGCTACAGGTCACGGTCCGTCACTATCAAAGTGCAGAGGCGAGGAATTTGGCTGCACTTCATACTCACTGTGAAGAGTTCGGAAGTCGATACACAGGTACGGGTGGGAGCTTCTTCGTTCCGGTTCAAATCCAACCTGACTTCTCACTCTCACATCTCCTAGAAGAAATCAGCACACATTTCCTCAAGAGTCGTGCTGCTTGAAACGGGAGCTGTGTGGATGGACTAGGCCAACTAGTATTCACAACATACGCCAATAAACAGGGCCCTGGACTTTTGACACAATAAATCTTGAGGTTTGAGTCGGGGGTTTTCAACCGGTAGTCTGCGGCCCCTGGTCTGTGGATGTACTGCAGGTGGTCCATGGCGTCAGAAATGTCATTTTAATGCCACAACTTTGTGTTTCTCTTTTAAGAATAATCCAGTGATTAAGGGTCTTATTTTTGCAACTACACAGCCGTCGGAAAGTGACATGAGACTGTCCATGTCCATCACTGCACTGCCAAGAATAGACAGATTGTCTGCAACAATCTGTGGAACAGTCAAGGCCAAAGTAGGTTGAAAACCCCTCATTGAAGTGAATTGAAAACATCTACATTTGTTGTGCCGCCATCAAACTAAATCGAGGGGAAGATTGCAAATACTATTTGACCTAGGTCTGATACACACAGGCACACACACTCCCAACATCCTCAAAGAGAAAATTCAATGGACAGACAAGTGGATCGAACAGCTGAGCATGCAATGCCATGTCAGGATAAACTGCTCTACTATTAGTGCTCAGAGCCGCTCGGAGTGATCTATTGTCCATCCACGACCTTTTTAGTAGTCAGGCAGAGGAACAGGGACAGGCTTATGCTCCGGACAGACAGCGGCCAGCCTGCATGTAGACTGCAGTCAGGAGCAGCGAGCGCAAAGTGAGGTGAGAGGACGGTGCTGTAACACGGATGCATTAAAGATGCGAGCGTGTCTTTACAGGCAATTCTCTCAACATGGCAGTGTGCTGAAACGGTGCAATGTTTCCAGCATGGCACATCGGAATAAGTCAAAGCAGTCACACAGGTACGACTCCCAACCAGCGTATTACTTACTTGAACACAGCTGTTTGAATACTACACAAGCTCCTATCAAAATACCAAAAACTAAGAATTACAAAGCTGTGGAAAGTGAATTCATATCAAACACAACTTATGTCCAAGTCAACACTAAAATCCATGCACCCTGTGTGTGTGTGCGTGCCTCGTGTGTCGATATGCGCTCGGACTCTGCACGTGCCGTTTGGACAGCCACAGTGTCCACGTTTCCCCCTGCAGTGCGTTGGCTCCGATGCTATGGATGTAGGTCATGTCATTACAACTGATGCGGTAAAAGCTTTGAGTCCTGCATTTTGAGAGCGCATAAGCATCGACTTGGCAGACTGAACCCTGGCTCGGGCGGTCTGCATTAGCGAATCTCTCCTCATACTCCATTTAATATAAAATCTACAAAGACAGATGCTTTATTCCTGTGACGTACGAGATTGCCATCATACTTATCTAAGCAAAGTGATTACAAGGCTAAATCTCCTTCAGTCGGCTCTATTAATTGCTGCTAGACGCATGTGGCTGCAATATACCCATGGACATTATCAAGATGGTCAAGGATAAAAGAAAGGCGTGTGGCTGTATAATGTTGAAAGTGTAGGTCCTAAACTGTCCCTGCGGCATTGATCTGTGCCTACTCATCTATATTTCGCAACCTGTTATCGTCTGATGGCACCTTGAACTTAAAAAAAGACAAATGAAAGAATAGACCGAACACTGAGTGCAGTAAAGTCCTTAAGGAAACAATATTTGTTGTTGTAAGAGTAGAGTGAAACAGGCCAATTCGTGATGTTGTGTTTCGTATGATGATACTGGCGGGCTGCGGAACTTGCTCCTGAGTGCTCCCTTTCAGTCAGCGCCATCAAGTCTGTGAAGAACTGTCGTACACGAGTTACACGAGAGGGCCCTAGTATGTCACAGGGATGACAGAGATGTCAATGTGGTGAGTGTGTAACGCTACACCCAGGCTCTAATCCCACCATTATCCACAGTAACATTTCTGATGAGGCAGGCAGCCATGTTCCTCCTCCAACAGATCAACACCGAAGCAAATACAGAAGCAGAGGTGGGTTTCAAACTCAATCCTGAACCGGTACCAAATCTGATCAAACCCCAGAATACGAACACAATCACAACAGAAGCCTACTGTGATCGAGAGATTATGAAAAGGTCAAGGACCAAGTGGACTGAATGGGCACGCTGGTGTTTTCCTTTATAATCGCTACATTGTGGTTTTCATCTGTAATCCACCCCTTCCTTTTCCTATCTCACTGCTTTTAATCCATTGTATATTACAACAATAATAAGACATGTGCATTAATAATAAAACGATAAACGTGCGTGTGTGTGTGTGTGTGTGTGTGGTGTGTGAGTGTGTGTGTGTGTAAATGTAGGAAACACTTACCCAGCATGCGGATGTACAGCGCTGTCTGGTCTGAGCTGTCATAGGAGATGGCCCCGCGTCTCTGAGTACACACAGGAAAACACCACATGTCAAAGGTTCATGCCAATACAACGCTGAAATATCATTTTACATCAACACACTGCAGTCGTTAAGCCCCCCTTCAGGGTTCCAAACACACACCTGAGAAGAAAGAATGTCAATAAGACACGGTAAGGTGCTTTTTCTGTTACAACATCCTGTATATGCAAACATATCCAGAGGCTGATTGAACTGTTGGTTCTTCTCAGCTCTGTGTGTGTGTGTGTGTGTGTGTGTGTGTGTGTGTGTGTGCAAGCACGGGCTGATAAACATGTTTCAGCACCATATCATCAGACCGATACAAAACACACACACACACACCACTATCAGTCATGTGAAAAAACATGTGCTGTGCGATCACATGCACAGTCAATCGTTTTTTAGATATAAATCAATCCTCCCATGAGTAATACACATGTCAATAAATAAAAAATAAGTAGAAAGCCTGCGATATGAATTTGAGTTGTTTTTTTGTTTTTTTTACTTTGGCACACATTTAAATGCATTTAAATGCCGAGTCAAACATCTGTTAGAACCTCAGGCAGTCCAAAATAAAAGTCTGGTTGATTTTGAGGATGAGCAAATATTCTGTAATCCTTGCGCATATAGATAGTGTATGAAACATTAAAAACAACCTTCAGTTAAGTGCACTCAAAATATAACAACAACAATAAGCACCTCAAAAACTGTCAGTGTTGAATGACCGGCTCCCTGACAGACAACCAGTCCGGATGAGTCAAAGGAAAGTTATGTTTGTTTGTTTGTCTTTGCGTCACTCAATCTACGCACGTAATTGTTGCCAAAACACATTTGAACTTTTTTGGGTTTTTTTAAAAACAAGCTATCTACACGTTGCACACAAATGTTTGTTTTCAGCACCGTGATCCGGTGCCTGCGGTCCCTCAGCAGGACTCAGAGGCCGGGTGGAGGCTGAAGAGCAGGTGTGTTTCTGCTAACAGCATAGTTTGTGCTCTGTTGACAGACAGCTGCTGGAGGCTCCAGCGACACGTTGGCTCACCTCACCCTGCACTGCACACGTCCTCCCCTGCACGCTCTCCCTTCTGGGGCTCTACCCTCGTCTAGAGTTACCCATTCCACAGGGAGCCTCCGTGATCAGCAGGTGGGTCGGTTCACCCACTGAGGAGCCGACGGGGCGATGGGCTGTCTGGTTATTTAGTCGGCTTAATCATCTCATCTAATCTAATGAAATCGATATTTTTGAAGCCATGGTCGTCCTCTGTTATGCATTTTACAAAGCTGTTAATCCCTTTTTGTTCTGATAATTAGGGCTGGTCAGGCATTCACTTCTGTTTTTCTGTCTCTCCATAAACCCAGATGGTTAACACATTTCTCACACGAGATATGACGTGGAACGAGTCTTGGGTGAAAACAAACACGACCAATTTAATTTGAATGAAAATGTCATGGTGGTGCAACTTACACAATTAAGGGTTTAGCCTCTGCCACTAATGCTCTTATTGATATTAAGATAAAGCTGAAACGATTATCACGCTATTAAAGGCCCTGCACACTCTTGCATAAGTTTTCAGTTAATCTGGCTCTAAGTTACTGAATTGGCAAAACAGTCAGTCGAAGTTTGTCAAGGTCACCCAAATGCCAAATACATAAAAGAAACATAAAGGTTCAAGTTCTCCTCATATTCTTAGAACCTGTCAGCGAGCATGGTTTCTAAATACCCACGCAGTCCCAAAAGAAGAGGTAAAAACATCTGTGTGGGTTTTCCATGTGTGTGCAGGGCCATTTTACACAAGCAAGTGAACAGATTGGCTCATATTATGGTAGGACACTGAACCAGATAAGGCTGACAGAAGCAACCACTGTATAATCAGGAGCCGTTTAATGATCGCTGTGATTAGTCCATTCACAAAAAAACACCAATGTACAGATTTGTAGTGTATCATATCGTCAGAATGACTTCAGAGTTTCTAGTGAGAGAGAGCCGGTCTGTCCTCTACGCTAAGGAGAACTGCCAATCCAAGGCTAATATTTTACCGGCTAGCAAACAGCTTGACTCAGGGTCGGTAATCTGCAAAGCTGTATTTTAGTGTCAACAGGCTTCTGTGTTTACACACAGCACCGTTGGTTAGTGTGAGCAATATAGATTGTGTGTATGGATGCCTCTCTCTGTGTGTGTGTGTGTGTGTGTGTGTGTGTGTGTAGGGGGTATTGGCTGCATCATATGTGGGAACTGCATAATGCTGGCACCAAGACTGGGAATGGATAGAAGAGTGACCAACCCTGCCAACTCTAGCTGCAACAAACCTTTTGGCCACTGATTGCAATACACATGCTCACACACACACACAAACACACACACACAATGAACCAGCTGGTACTTAAGTGGACACTGGCATGCTCTCTTGAGAGTTGGTAAGGAGGCGGCGGTGCAAACTCTTTCTCAATGTCACATTCCAACCATGATGAAAGAACCAGAAAGTCAGAAAGTCACGTTTTATCCTTGTGACAACCAACAAACAACACACACACCCGTGCCACACCTTGCCAACACAAGCGATAAACTCCTATCGTCCGACATTTATCCTTCACAGCAGCAGGCGATGGGAAATAGGGGAGACTAAAATAATAAAGTCACAGAGGTCACCGGTAGAACTGGCAAAGTCAGACACAGGCTTTATTTTTAGGCCTAAAATCGAAACAATACATGTGAGCTTTAGATTTTTTTGGGGGTTTATTTTGCACACACTTATCACATACTCAAATCAAGAATGTCAAGAATCAAGAGTGTCGAGAATGAGGTCCAGAAATAGCAGCCGTCTTTCTTGAGATGCTCTACTTGTCTTTAAAGAATCCCTTTCAAAAACTGACGACAAAGTGAAGTGAAGCAAAAATCAAACATAATCTTCAAAATGACCAATTAGACACTAGATACATGGTCATCTTAAGATATATTTATGCCAGTGTCTAAATATGACTAAATAGGCTTGAAACCTTTACCCAGTTCTTTTAGCTCACATTAATGCACAAGTGGAGAATATTAATAACAGAATGTGGTGGATTATTACAGATAAATGTCATCACTCACTCCTGTGGAGCGTTTGTCAGGTGCGTATGTTCATATCTGTGGTGGAGCCTGTTGGCCATCCAAATAATCATTTACTGTAAATAGCTGGCTACTCCTAACCAGGGATGATAAATACCGTTTCAAAAGAATAACCCTCCTGTCCGCCCATTTGTTCCTCATACGGAGCCCCAATCGTCAAATAAATGAAATGAATTCACGGTTGTAGTTTTGTTACTTCAGAATGGAGCACCTGCTCAAATTCTAGCCTGTTTGGCCATTTTCATTTTGTAAAACTGCCTGTGTGGGTGAGCAGCCTAAAACTCGCCAACTAGTGAAATAAGTGCGAACACAGGCGGGTAGGAATACTGCAAATGAAATTGAATTTCACAAGTAGCACCAAATCTGGCTTTGATCGCCGCGTTCAGCACAGGCTGGCCGACCAAACCGGTCCAAGTTTTTGCTTTTTTGACTTTTTCGCCACCTGCGATGCATTCTCACCTTTCGTTGGGTAACAATGCGATTAGTTCCGCCGAGCTGCATCAATTGAAGTTTAACTCTATTTTTAAAGGCTTCTGCCGCTCTCCGCGGATGCCGCTAACCAAACACAACTCTTACTCTTCAGTCCTACAGTGGACTCATTCTGTTCACCGCCAGTCCTGGCTCGTGTACACAGCGCTCTGCCTCAAACTCGGAGTGTGTGAGACTAACCCCGGGTCTTGAATGCTTGACATTTTCTAAATACGGTCAACTGGATGACGGTAATATCACAAAGGCTTTGAAACATGAACCACAGTGACTTGACCAGAAGCCGGTGAAACCCTACCGTCAAAGGTGTGTTCATGATCTGTTTTTTGTTCCTGCCAACAGCTCCCTTATTGTTAACACGATGCACACACAAAGGAAGTCATGCCATGTATTGTGCGTCTGTGCGTAAACGAGAGGGCTTGGCAAAAATGTAAATTCAACACGACAACAAAAACAAGACAAAACAATGTCTTTTGTCGTCACAACATTTTGACTGAAGTATCCTCACACTTCCGTCTTTTAAACAGAGACCTTCCTTCTTCCTTCTGCCGTTTATCATCAAAACTGGCTTTTAGCTGATGACAGGCCTATTGCGGTGGCCGTGTGGGCCAAGCAAATGAGGAAGCCGAGCTGTATTCCTATAAATGGACGCGTCAGAGACAAAGCGGCGCATACAGGCACTGCACACGCACGCATGTAAATTCTCCTGATAAACCAGCTGGACGTGGCACGGTTTCATAAACTAAAAGCTTCCCTCTGAGTTATGACCTCTCGTAGCGCTTTGCTGTGTGGGACGGCACATTCCAGTAAGTGAGTGCTAGGCCATAAACAGACTTTACTGCACAGGTTTTGAGAGAGTGAGAGTATGCGTGCGTGTTTGCGCAAACACAAAACCCTAGATGGAGTCTACCTGTTGTGAGGCCGTTTTATTAGAACGCCGTCCACTCTGACACACTCCGGCTCCAGTGAGTTTGTGAGAGCGGGGTGCTGGTACGAGGAGAGTCCTGAGGTGAAATGAGCAGGCCTGGGCCGGCCAGACGTTGTCACCGCAGAACAAAGCAGCGCGCTTGTTGAGCAGTAAAATATCTACAAGCTATGGTTTGTTTGTTTTTTTTTCCTTTTACTGGCGGGCAAAGTGTCATAAAATGATTTAAGCGTTCTTTACACAGAGTGCTTGAAGGGATCTTCTATAAATGTGCTTTTAGCAGTGCTCTATGAAACAAATAGAGCTAAGCGGTGGGGGATGGGGGAGACGTGCTTCATATTCTCACAGGCCGTCTACTCTGCAGTGGAATTTCATTCATTTCAAACATCATCCCCGCGCTCTAATTGCTTCTCCGGGCCAGCATAACACTCCCCTTTGGAAGTCTTAACCCTGTGAGGAAGGCAAACAAGACGCAGGCCTCCAATCTCTGGTGATCCGGACCAGCAATAAGGAATTTGTGTCATGCCTATGTAGGTTATAGTAAATATGATTCACATTCAGCCAGATCAGTCGGCCCCGACACTGCGTCCGTTAAAAGTGTTGCTGTGCGGAGCCGCGTTCTC
>OMNV01004161.1:2460-15170 GCA_900303265.1 Brotula barbata
GGGGTTTTCCAGATGTACAAAACAAAATCCCATGTGCTGACCCCTCCACCATTAAGACACTATTTATCTAACAAACCAATCTGGAAGTCTCTTTTTATTTATTTCCTTTGGCTCCATCATCTTTTAATCTTTCAGCGCTGCATCTCATCGGTTCTGGAAAAAGGGTGACCTGTGCTTGCCCCGGGGGACACAACCACCTGCTCCAAAAATCCTCAGGTAGGATGGCTCTGCTCTCTTTCTGTCACAACTGACACAGGCTCTGTCTAAACACCGTGTCAGCTGTCTGGCTCCCTGCTGTCTATGTAGTCAGCTGTCCTACTGCTAGGGTTTTGAGTGAAACTTAGCATCGCAAGTCTGATTAACGTTAGCATTAACATTAGGGCGGCGTGGCTTAGGTGGTAGGGTGACCCTAACCCTGAATTGCTCCCGACTAGCAAGTGGGCCTTGCATGGTTATCTCGGCAGTTGGTGTGTGAATGAGTGTATGAATGGGTGAATGAGAGGCAAACATTGTACAGCGCTTTGGATAAAAGCGCTATATAAATGCAGCCCATTTACCATTTACATTAGCTACCCCCAGTCCATCTGAAACAGTGCCAGAACTAGCTAGCATGCTTATGCTAACCAATCCAATCAAGCTACAAAAACAAAAATCTGCAAGATGCTATTGCAGTAGTAAATAAAACTTTATTTGTCCCCATTTATGACAAAAACGTGTAAAAAAATGAATAAAAATACACACTGTCAGTAGAAATAATTTAAATTTGAAGATGACTTGGCTGCAGAGTAATTTACACCCTTAAGTAAGTTCTTTTGTTTAAACCATAGACATTGTGTAGCATCGCTATGCTAGCCAGGCATTCTCTGTTTGACAGCCAACTTATTACAGATTTTATTCTTTTTTTTTCTTGAATGTAAGTGCTCCCTTCAGCTTCTGTAGACCAGTAAGAAAAATGACTTCAGTGTGAATATATTGTATGTAGAATGTAAACATTGAGGTAGAAGCGATGGAGTTGGGTGATAATTCTTCAGAGTTCATCACCGTGAGCCATTTTCATTACTCATTACTTATTTGTTTCACTGTATGAAAAATCTCGGTTAGTGCAGGCGTACGCCAACATTTGTCAACCATTCATGCCACCCAGTGACACAGTGATTATTTATTTTGTGTAATGAGTGCACTGAATACGAGTCTGCAGAGATCACTTTGTGTTTTGGATGTCGCACGACTGCTTAATTTAAAAATGCTAAATGGGTAGCAGAGGCTAATAATTAAATGGCATTTTTTAAATATTTTATTGCCATTTTTTGTACAATTTGCTGAAATCCTTCTAACATCCTGATCTATAAAGTTAGTGCTCTGAATTTCTATAGATTTGGGGAAAGTTTTTGGGGCATTTGGGGGCACCATTTACCACAAAAGGGCATCGTTATTTCACTTGTCAATCGGCTCGTGTTCTTGTGATGGGAGGGGTCATGGGAGTCCGTCAAATTCTACTTCCTCTATAATCCCTCAGACTGCTGCTTTAAGTCTCTGGATCTTTGGATTTTATGATTATTAATCCAGTCACATTTTCTAAAACAACAAAATCAGCGACATCACAGGTGGTTGCGGAGAAAGTCTAAAGCTGCAGAAGTGTTTTGTTTGTTCAGTTGTGCTTTGAGATCAGATCTCATCGTTTCTCAGAACACCTTGAGAGGCGGGGAGGGCGGAGGTTTTAGCACCAAATAACTGAATTTAACACAAATTAGCTTCTAAACAAAGGAATTAGGTAATAGACTGATCATGTTTATACAGCCCTCTATCTATCTATCTATCTATCTATCTATCTATCTATCTATCTATCTATCTATCTATCTATCTATCTATCTACCTATCTGTCTATCTGTCTGTCTGTCTGTCTGTCTATCTATCTATCTATCTATCTATCTATCATCTATCTACCTGCCTGCCAGCCTGCCTGCCTGTCTACCTACCTACCTACCTACCTGTCTATCTATCTGTCTGTCTATCTATCTATCTATCTATCTATCTATCTATCTATCTATCTATCTATCTATAAGTTTTCTTTGATCCTCTTTATTCCTACGTTCAAATTTCCCACTGTCTTTTAATGCAACATACATAGACTGGAGGGTACCTGGGATGGGAGGTTATGCTGACACACTATGCAGACAGACACAATTACATAGACTTTAGTGAGACGGCGGAGCAACCCTCCTACTTCATCAAAATCATTGCAAAGGTAATATTTAGCTTTCCCCATTTCATACAGCGTGACACCCAAAATGTGCACGGTGTCGACAAAAATGTGACAGTTTGCTGATTGTGCCACACGAGGCCTCATAAGCAGTAACATAGCAAACACGCTATCAAGCTTATGGAGACATCATAAAAACATTCACCTCCGTGACAAAAACAATCTCCACCAAACGCCGCCGAGTTGATGCTGAACCGCCGGCCAATTATTCTCACGTACGTGTGCACAACCGCAGAAACATCTGGAGCGTCCAATGCCGGAGATCTGAGTTTCATACAAGCTAAGCCAAAATTTGATTTAAAGGTGTTTACTGGTTTTAATCCACTATATTTGCCTTCAGGCTGCCAGAGTGGGCTCTGTATAAATGTATCCTGGAGGAGGATTGTACTTTTCACACTTTAAATTGTGTTTACGTCGCACGGTAACATGTATAGGGAGGCCTTAGCTAAATTCACATATATTAGCGGTTCAACTCTGCCATTCTAATCAATTGTTATACAGTACAGAATCAGAATTTTAAGTAGATCTCAGTCTTGGTGCATCCAGTGTGTTGTTTCGTCGTTCACCTACCAACCTTGCAGTAATTGATCCCATCTGATTAGATAACAGGAATGAAACACAGCAGAAACCGGTGTTGTTGTTACAACAAGATTGGAGGCCCCACTATACCTCATGCAAAGTAGAGCTTTTAGCACAAAAAAGGTGTCTTTCAAGGCTGAAAATCTGGTCTTTTGGGGGCTTTTTGGTATTCTGTGCAGGCTCCTTCAAGGCAAACTTTAAGCTTTGTCTCATTTCAAGGGATGCATCCTTTGAAGGTGTCATCTGAAGACCACTTATATCGTAGTCTCGTCACCGGTCTGTCCCATTTAGGCTGAGCAATGCAGCCTTCGTTTGCAGCCGGGGTATCCATAAAGGCCTCGCATTCCCCAGAAACCATCGAGCAAAACAATAACGGCAGGTGTATTGATATTTTGTGTTGAAATGTAGTCATTTTTTTGTACCGAGGAAAAGTTTTGAGAACTTCGATGACGCGAGGAATGATGTAGGGAGGCCTTAGCTGGCCCCGCTATTAGCAAAGCTCAGACCTACAGCCTTATGCAGGATGGAGCTCATAACATGAAACGCAGCTTTTGTCTCTTGATACCTCCACCTGGCCATATTTGGTCCAAATATCACTCAAATATCATTCTTTAGGAGTTTACAGTGTTCAGTGTTCAGTATGCTGGCCTCTTATGAATCTGATGTAACAGCTGTTAAAAACCCCTGGCATGACTTTACAGCACATGTTCTGCAAAAGCGTTACACGTCACTGACATGCTCTGTCCAGACTAAAAAAAAAAATAAAAAAGTAATCCTGTGACATTGCTGCTCCCTCACGCGAGCACATGGTTTGTGCATTAGTGATGTGGGCTTGACGGTAAATATTTTATTCCATTTGTACATTGGAGCAATTACGCTGTTGTTACTCGCAGAAAACCATAATACAGATACATTCGTATCTCACACTCAATATCAGTAAGTATTCCTCTCTTCCTTTCTGTATGCAGGCCCGGTACATTATGTTCGCATTTTGATCTATCAGTGGAATGTTATTTTGGACATTTTATGCATGAAATGTTTCAGCACAATCCCACACTGCATCAAACCAGAGAGATAATCAACAGTAATACACAATATACATCCTGTCTGGATCATCTGTACTCAACAAGGTGATGTGCTTTCTCCGTCTTCTTTATGAGAGGAGAAAATTGCACATGTAATAAAATCCAATTTTATATTTCATTCTGAGAACTACAATAAACACAAAACAAGCAGTAAACAAGCTTTTCAAAAAGCTGATTACCCAAGCAATTTATTGGCAAGTCCAGGACTGTGTTGAAGCCGAGCAAAGCTGGGAAGTGGAGGGACACACATACCGAATCTTCCCTCCCTCAAGCTTTTTGCTGTCCGTGTTATTAACTGGGCTGCATGGTGAAGAGCCAATCTGATCAACTTATTTTACTATATAATGCCTCATCTCTCAGTGAAACCAGTCAGAGAGGGATGATGATTGAGGTCATCCTTGCACCCATCACAGAGGATGGATGCTGCAATATTAACAAGGTCTCTTTTCACTCCTTTTGGTTTTCATATAACAAACAACGCTACAGTAATTTTATTCTGAGGAGCCGTTGTTGGTACATTTTAAGTCTAGGCTGCTGCAGTATCTCCAGACTCGATATGTAGCTCTCATTTGTCCCATATGGCATGAATGGTGCAGCAGTGTGACCTCATCGTGGTTTGGATGTTGCAATGTCACACACATCCAGCGGTGGGATAAAAAAAGGGTCATCTCATTTAAAAATGACTTAGTTACAAGTAAAACGGACCCATCGGAGAAAATACTGGAGTAAAAGTGATGTAGCTGATGTAGATTTTACTGAAGTATGAAAGGGATATTTTGTTAAAAACCGTATTTATGTGTTTAAAGTAAAATCATTTCTCGCCTGCGTGGTGGCATTTCTACCACGTAATGTCTTCAGATTAACCAAATTATAATCAAACTTGATTTTAAGATGATCTTGAACTTTTGAGAACATATTAAACGAGTTCGACTGGTAGGAGTCCTCAATGTAGTGTTTAGTTTGAAATTCACATTTAATTATACAATTTAGAGTCAATCTGTTGCAAAAAGGAAGAAATCAAACTGATTCATACCGACAAAATTTCAGTCATATATCCATCTCCGAGTCCACATATTGATAACATATTGATCAAACAAAGACAGAGAAGATCAGATTAGATATCTGATGGTTTTTTTTTATCATGGCAGATCAACAGTGAAGACATGAGAGCAATCATATGACACTCACCTCTGACCTCTGACCTCCACCACTCATCAATCATAAAAAAAACAAGTCCTCAATCATCAAAATTACATATTACAAATGCAACATTCCTCCTATTGAATCCACATCAGGTATCTTGTAAGTAAAATAAAATAATTCACAATCCTAAATGTCATGTCTCTGTACCGCCTCCTACTGATGGAAATGTTATTATTCACTTATTTATTCATTTTTAACAGGCCAAAAAAAAATTGTCACCCTTTCCTACAACCTCAACTGTCAATCATTCTCAGATTCCACACACCCTATAATCTGACACACCCGCTGCTTTACAATCACAAACAGGGATCAAACACAATAAAACAGTGAAAAATGTTTTTTTTTTTTGGGGAGGTCTCTGTCTTAGAGTTGTGCTGTAAATCTCTGAGTGAGCTCCGAATGTAGGCGAGGATTGAGGGATGAGCAAAAAGTCTGCATAATATTTTTGAATATAAATTGAGTCGGTGATGGCAGAGGAGAAAATGCTATGTGGGTATTATTCACAGTTATATAATGTGAGGAAGAAAACCAGGCGCTTCTCATTTTGGTCACTTATCCCTCATTGTAAAGGTCTGTATATTTCATCGCTGCTGCGGCAGCTTAGGGGATACATTTCAAAGCAGCAAATAAAAATTGGCTAAACTTCCAAAATTAGCACTTCAAAGTCAAACATGATTTGCGGCCAGGGAAACGGGTGGAAGGAGTGTGACTGTGAAAGTGTGTTTGTAAAAGGGAAACTGTGCGTGTGTGTACTACGTGCCCTCTCTTTACTCAGCTCACGATTCAACCCGTCTAAACACATCTAAATACAGTCGACGCTCAGATCGCAGGAGGAGTAAACAATTCATTCCACCGTTTAAAATAAAACGAGGCTTTAATTGTCGCTATAGTTACAAGGGATTTGATGCAACGTCCACAGATTGAATTATATAATATGAATAAATACGGCAATATAATCATCATCATTATCCTCCCACTTATCTGGGTCCCGGGCACAATCAACACATTTATGTATACAGCAGTGGTCCTGATCCACGATATCCAAGAATGCTGGAGTCAGTGAGACAGAGAGAGACAAAGAGAGAGCGTGCGTGTGTGTGTGTGTGTGTGTGTGTGTGTTTGTTTATTCAATGATATGACCAAATCCATTTCCCCCCCAGATCTGATTCATATCCGATCTTTGGCTGTGTGACCACTGTGAGCATGATCAGATTGGAATTCATGTATTCATGTATTAACTGAGTAGATTTGGAAGAAATGTCAATAAATTTGTCATTATTTGCCATCGCTACACAAGTTCTTTATATTCTGATTTTTTTTGTTTTTGTTTGAACAGGTAAGGCTGGTGTTCTGAAATGATCTGATTTGGATCCAATTCTTGCATCATTAGACATATTTGGCTCTCTATTAGCGAGCTATGGTGGCATGTTGCCTCATACCCAGAATGGCATTGGTTGAAGTCCTGGTCCAACCCTGGTCCTTCCTGTGTGGAGTTTGCGTGTTTTCCTGTGTCTGCGTGCATCTCCTGCTGGTCCTGCTGGTCCTGCTGGTATTCCGGTTTCTTCCCACTTCCAAAGACATGCAGCTTAGATGAATTGGAGTATCTAAATTGCCCGTAGATGTGAATGGGAGTGTGACTGAGTTGTCCTTCTCTATGTGTCAGCCCTGTGATGGACTGCGAAGGACCAGCCACTAGGATAACTTTCTAGACTTTCAACTAGCTAATATTCGAGTTTGTCTATAGGATGGCCTCCAGTGGGAGCTGATCCGTATGGGAGGAGCAACCTTGAACCGTATCCAGAGCTGTTCCACCCCACGTTAGCAAAGCACCTGGACCATGAGTTGTTTGCACAAGTTTCATCTTGCACAACTGTAACATTTGGCTTTCAATCCACTAAAGATTTAACACGAGTTAAGACCTGCATGTGGATCCTCAGGAACATCCATATGATCTAACCAAACAATAGAGGGATATATGATGTCACTACAGAACTTAAACTAAACTCTGATCTGAACCACCGCTGGACCAAAGGACCGTCTGAAAAGTACACTCCTAGTAATGTGAGTAAAGCGTTGTAGGCTGGTTAGTTAATGGGTGCTTGGACACAGATCTATTTTTAGACGGTCCCTTATGGACAGCAGAGATCAGCTGGTGTGTTTATGATAACGACAACACAAGTTTGAACTGATGTCATCATGAAGGCGAGGGTCATCCAGTACCCTGATGGTTTCATCATTTCACCGTTTTTTGGGTGTTTTATCTCTTATGAGTGCAGCTTTACACTCAAATCAATCAATTATTTTTTTTTTTTTTCCCCTGCACGTGTCAAGCGAAAACACCATAATTGAAATCGGCGTAAACATACCGTTGATTGTAAATTGGATTTACTCAAGCATGTAAACAATCCATTGTCTTACAGTTGGAGTCAGCAAACTCTGCATGTATTCCTCACGTGGCTGACTCCAGCTCGTACGCAACTCTGCTGCTAATTCCGTTGCTGTTTTATGTGCATTTTCAGACTGCAGGATTAGAAATAATCTAATTATTTCAATCCTGTCACAGGTAACATGTAAGTATCGAGGGCAAGCCAAAGTCAGTTTAAGGAGTACCTCGCGCCCCTGACGGTCTGCGGTCTGTATATTTCCCGTTACACAAACACTGTTCTTAAACATCCACTGGATTAATACTAAAAGTGACATATTTTCTGCTTACTTTATGCGTGGAGGTTTTGGCAAGCAGTTCTGCGTATGTGTCAGTGAGTGTGTGTGTGTGCCTGTCTCTCCGTGTGTGTGTGTGTGTGTGTACAGTTCAGCATTAGGCCTTAGAACCAATTTCTTGGCAAATTGGTTTCATTTAAGAATGAGATCACAGAGTAAGCAAACCTCTTTCAGGGCAAGTTCATGCATCTGTAGCCATTTATTTCACTTTTATATGCATTGCTTGGCACTGGCTGTTTGTAAGTAGAAAATGCATAATATTAGCTGCAGGCATCATGCTATATTTAACATGCACATTTACCTCTTTACCATGAAGTGCTCTTCTTTTTTCTGTTTTGTTGCATTCGCTCAAAAATAAGCTTTAGCAGTCGTTGGGTATTTTTGTTTTATTACTTGCAGCAGAGTTTTGGAATCGGCACAAATCAAGGCCACATGAACTCTGCAGATTCTTACCAAGCGCACAAACAGGCTCATTAGGCAACAGCGGAGGATATGTTTGTTTGTGAGACGGCGTGATTACGCGTCGTGGTGCGAGATAGACAATGTGGATGTACGAATCAAAGTGGATCGTCATTAATTTGAATAATTGTAAAAAAAAATATCACAGACTGATGATTTTTGTTGTATTATAGATTATTATTGTTATTGTTGAAAATCCCCCCAAAAAAAGTGCTCTTCTACTCTGCTGCAGCACCACCGTGCACACTGAGTGAAAACAGGTCTCCAAGGACATCCGGGTTGCACGGTTTTCCCCCTGCGACTGCCTTTTTAAAAGTCTTTAAAAAAAAACTGTCTTTGATACCCACTGATGCATCACAGATACCCGAGAGATATCGAGCCGGCGAAATATCTGGACCCGCCAGGAAGTCCAAATCCTGTAGTGTGAAATTAGTTGAGACGGGCAATACGATGAAACAAGACAAGAGGATGGAAATCCTGTCTCACACTGCGTCCTGGATGGTTTCGTGCCAAATCTTACACCTTTTTTTTTTCTCGGCTTTTTGTCATTCGGAGACCAGAATCGTAGCGATCGCATAATTTGTGAATCGCGACGACTCCAAAATACAAAACGTTGAGTATCGTGAAGGATACAGAGACCCAATCTTCCAAAGTCCTGTGGTGTGTATGTGGCTTTAATTAGCTCTTACCAGCTGTGTCAGGCCCACAGTGTGACAGCAAGGATGTGACGGGTTAATTGTTGTCATATGACACAGATAATACATTATAGTCTGTTTTCTCTTAATGTGGTCAGTTCATCCTTCATAAACTTTGAGTGTTTATAAGTTGTTTTTTTGGATGGTTTGTGAAGAACCAATCAAAAAGGAGCTTTAAGACAGTAATGCCCTACAGTATTACACTATAAAAAATAGATAACACTGATGTATAAAATGCTCCTTATGGGTAAAAGATGATCCATCCAGAATTGTTGTAATTTCCGTAATCATTCAGCTCCATCGGCTCTGATTCGCTTCAGTCATTGTAATTCCGAGTCGGATGCCGCGGCGACG
Organism: Brotula barbata; assembly: GCA_900303265.1. Lineage (NCBI taxonomy): Eukaryota > Metazoa > Chordata > Actinopteri > Ophidiiformes > Ophidiidae > Brotula > Brotula barbata. The sequence goes on from OMNV01004161.1 coordinate 11,814, forward strand.
AAGAACCTCACCTTTTTCAGCGGATTCTTACTTCTACTTTATCTGCCCTTCCTCATTCTTCGTGCACCCTTTATGGCCGCGCTCTGCTGACAGCTGTCCCTATGTCAATACGAATGTCTGTCAAGAGAGATTATACATCACATGAATCGAGGCAGATAATGAGCAAGAGGGAAGGGCACTTTTTAACACCCCCTCGTGTGCAACATATGACACAAGCCAAGCTAATTAAGCAGATGCCATAATGCAGTAAACAGGAACACAGCGGAGGCTGGAGGATTCAAAAACTTGAGTCATAACGGCACAACATTTGGTGCTTAAGAACTTCTCCACCAAAACAGGCAGATGGAAATGCCAAGCTGCAGTGCGTGTGTATTTATGGGCGTGCGCGTTTGAGTGCGAGCGAGAGAGAGCGCTCGAGCGTGCGTGTCCGTGTGTGTGTTGTGTTTTATAATTCCAAAATTATAGCGTTTGTTTGTCTCTACTTTATCATTTGTGTGTTTTACTATATGGCTACTATTATAAATATGGGTGTATCTGCATGTGTGTGTGCGTATGACAACACACACCACTCTGAGCCTCTCTGTGTGTGTGTGTGTGTGTGTGCGCGTGCGTGCGGGTCTGTGTGTGTGTGTGTGTGTGTTTACAGCTGGGAACAGAGTTGCCTGGTGAGGTGTTTGCCTCATTATTTTTCCAGAAAATGAGCAATCAGCCATATTGCATGGAGCCTGATTGTTTCCCTCTGTAAATCAATCCAGGAATTGTAATTAAAATGTTCTCTTATGTGGTATAATTGATGTCTACCTAATCCTTTATTTGCACACCTGCCGGTGAGTCTGAATTTTTAATGAATTTCTAATTAATGCTCTTTGCACACTTGATTTATGTGTTAGCAAATTATAATACTGTTGGTTGATGCTGGTAGAAAAGTGTCAGAATGTCACACCGTCACCGTTTTCACCCCAAAAAAAAAGGAAAAAAAGAAAGAGGATAAAGGAAGGATTGAATAAATAGAATAAATAAATAAAAGGCCCAGCTGCGTGGGGCGGACGTGTTTAATGTCGGTGGTCATTCTGCGTGTTGTAGATTCCGTGGCGTGTGCGTGTGTGTGTGTGTGTGTGTATGCTCCTGTGTAAACTCCTTTATAGAGCCTCTTTATTATAACGCCACCGCCACACCTGCAGTATTTCATACGCAGCACCTCCACCCTCTACACTTTATAGAGCTTTAACACAGGTGGGCGACAGCCTCGGCCTCTAGACCGCACACACCAATCTGGGAGAGAGCCGCCGTGGTAACGCCATTTTTTCCCCCCAAACGCTTTGCTTTGCTTTGCTTATTCAGATTTAGTGCCCGGGTGTCGAGTGTCAAACGGCGTCGGTGATATCATTGTACGCGAATATCCAGTTAAAGACTGCAGACCTCTGTCCTGACAGATTTATCTTATCTGGGTCTGAACATGGACTTAAACAAAGTGCCCACATCTGATTGTATCATCAATATTATTTATTTTCTCGGCTTGCTCATGTCGTGGAGCATTCTTCGAAGGAATAAAAATGTATTCCTCCATAAAAGAATGACATTTGTTATCTCTGGTTGGTGTTTTACGATAAAAAAAACAAACAAAAAAAACCCAAAACAAGGTGGTTGAAATTTGTATTGATGGCGGCAGCAGAGAGGTGATTTATGCGGTCGGATTGATTTATAGACGCCGAGCGTTTAGCTGAGAGATGAAAACGTGTAAACGGCAGCGAGCTAAACTTAAACAGATGGAATATCAGACTCGCTCGGAGAGAGAATCCAACATATCGGCGTCCGCTTCGTACGGTCGTCTGCATTTTTATGCTCATTCAAGAATCTGACACGTGGTGAATTTTGACAATCGGGGAGCGATGAACACGTTTTTCTGCTTCATCTGTTCATCATAATTATCACGTTAGACGATCCCATCTTCCACATCACATCCGTTCTGATCTGCCAGGTGTGGATCAGGGTCCGCTGAATCCTGACCGTGACCTGGGTCAGCTCAGGGTCTGGTTGGGTTTCGGTGTCAATCAGCATGGTGACGTGTTTTCAAGTCTGATTTAAGGCAAAAATGTAATTAATCCTTATAAATGACTGTGATAGTCTGTTATTCTCTGACGAATGGTTACATAAAGGGAGAAATAGATAAACAAGGGCAGAATCTACATCTGTAGTTTGGATTAAGGAAGTCAAATTTGCATTTGTGCCAATTTCATTTGAATGGAGTCGATGAATTCTTCAGTGGCTCTATGATTGTACATCGTCTTTCACTTTAAAACTCCAGAGAGAGTGTGTGTGTGTGTGTGTGTGTGTGTGTGTGTCTTACAGCCGACTGAGTGCGAGTGTGTGTCTGGAGTGGACTCCATGTCAGCTTTGAGCGTCTTATTATCGCCACAGGGGGAAATGTTCTGTTTTAGAAAATTAATTACTGCAGGTTGGATCCCAGGGGTCGGGTCCAAAAATTTGGAGCGTCAAATTCGCCCACAAATCAAAAACTTAATTCATCATGTTCAACCGTAACGTTTTGTTCATTAAAGGAATTAAATGATACGGTAAATGAACTCATCTTTTTTTCTGAGGAGGAATGACGATCTTAAAGTGATAATCCTTCACTTTTTCTAATGATTTTATCGCGGTTTTTGTTGTAAAAGTCATTCGACCACATGGCAACCGGTGACATCGCTTCACTACCAGCTGCATTTTGCATGGAATCATGGGAGTGGTCGTTCTCCAACCAGCTGTTATTACACCTTTCCAGCCTCAGATGTCCGTTGCGAGAGCGAATTAAATGCAAAACTAAGGATTATCATGTTAAACGGCGTAATGACCCACCTACTGAGATCCAATCACAAAGCAGGCGGCATCCAGATAATGAGATCGCATTTTAATTCAACGCCTAAAAAGAGGCCGCAGACTTCAAAGGATTCCAGCAGAATGTCCTTCTGTCCTTAATTTCAAGTATGGCGAGTGGTGGAAATGAAAGCTTTGATTCATTTATACGACCGCAACCGCCCGGAATATGCACGGTTACTGACGCCAGTCATCGTGGTAACCGCGGGCTGCGTGCGTGTCAGCTCCCCCGGATTGGGGTGCATTGTGGGTCCGTCCTTATCTGATAAATAGTGCCACACGACTCCATTAACGGGCACGATGGGAGAAAGGGATTTTAATAGCGAGCTCTACACCTCAGGTGCTGATGAGTTAATACTCCGGCAGCATTTCTTTTTTTTTTTTTTCCTCTCATTTATTTGCTGTTGCATTTCATTTCCAGGCCAATTCCCCCCTCATAATCAGATGGCAATTAGCGTAGCATGAATCTCAGAGCGGCTCGGCTCG
>OMNV01004164.1:2713-27820 GCA_900303265.1 Brotula barbata
CAGGGCCCGAGGCAGACCGACTGATTGAAGAGGAGGAAACAGAAAGAAAGCAAAGCCGGGGTGAGAGAGTGGAAACAGAGGGAGAGAGAGAGAGAGAGAGAGAGATACAGCAGAACACCATTAGCTCTGATTAGTTCCTCGTTTATTCACTTAGTTGCACAAAGATGCGGTGCTGTTATTTGTCCCGCTGCTGTTGGCGAAGAACGCTCCCAGCTGAGTTTGGGGAGGTTCTGTTGAGCCATGCTGCGATGTGTCCTCCATGTACTCTCAGTGTATTTCCACTGGGTCACATGACGGTCAATAGTCCCTGGTGTATGGGACTGACAGATCTGAGGTCACGGTCGGTACGTACGCACACGATTCTGCTCGGAGCGACGTAAACGCCACCGTCGGATCCAAATCATGCATTCATCAACCTTGGTGGTTTAACAGAAGGATTTATGTGATTCACTCAGATTTGTAAACAATTCCTTGGCTTCCGGCCAGCGTAGGCATCGGTTTCATGTATTTCACTTCACTTGTCGTACTTCCCCTTATACACCAATTTAGTATCGGGTCTGATATATTCGGCAAACAACGGAAGCCGGTTGGTTAGTTCCGTTCATGTATGTATGCATTTTACTTTCAATTCATATGCAGTACGGACAAACTTTGTGAATTCAATCAGCTCTTCGAGCTACAGTACGTCGCAGCCGTGCCTGAAACGTGTTTGCATTCCTTCAATGCCAGCGTCAGGCCGAGTGTTCCCAAAGCTTGTTTTGTTTGGATTTTAGGAGAATACAGAGGCGACGTGAGAAGGGAAAAAAGAAAGAAGACGTGCCTTGGCTTCCAGACACTTCTTGAGCGGTTGAAAAGCACAGAGGACAGCTGGGCCGATGAAAGCGAACCGTCGTCAAACAGCTGTGCGTTACAGGAACCGATAGAACGAAATAAATGTTTTCCCTCAAACCAACACGGCTTCCATTCGAGACTGTGGCTCACCGCCGCCATTTGAAGTGACTTTTTTTTCTTTTTTTTTTTTGCAAGGTGAGCGGAGGAGCCAGCTGGAGGAGCAGGTGGGCGTGCAGCAGGGAGCGCCAATCTCTGCTCTGTATGGCTCGCCACAAACCTCAACAAGTACAGTTTGATCTTTACGCAGACGGGAAAGAGACGATTTTCTTGATCGATAACACGTGTCCAAGTGCAGCTCAAGAAGTACTTTTCCACTTTACACCCCTCGCCCATTCTGACGGCGATCATTTTCCAGACCTGAGCTCCGATCTAATCCAGCACAGGACGTGTTGCAACCGAGCGGCTGAGAGGAAGACGTACGTAGGCGGAGCTGCTAACATCACGCCGACGTTTCAATTCGTAGGGGTGGCGCAGGCCGAACATCTCTCCCACTCTGACCTCTCCCAACACGTGCTTCCGCCAGCCAATTCCCTCCGTCTTCATCATCCTTCCTCTGTACAGGCGTCTTCGCCCAACCCAACGTGACACACCCTGACCGATAATAACTCCACCGAGCAGGCGGACAGGTTCTCACTGTGTGACATCAAACTGACATCAATCACAGAGGAGCTGTGACTCGCAGCCCGGAATGCTAAAAAAAGCCACCACGATCAAGAGTAACTACATGTGTGCAACTGGATTTGAGGGACATAAATCTCACACGCCGGGGACGAACATCAGCTGTGATGTTGACTGTGCCGCTCCTGTTACGTAAGAGGACTTGCATCCACTCACATAATTGATTCTGACCCCATGACAGCTCAGTGTGCAGTGAAGAGCAGAATCAGGGTCAGCTCTTTGTTGCACACAATCAGACAAACGCACACTTAGGATGAGCCGGGACAGGACAGGACAGGACAGCAGAATACTGTGTCTGTGTGTGTGTGTATGATTTCCTCCTTTATTGTGTTTAATCATCTCATGCGCTCGCTCGTGTGGGTGTGCTGCTCTGCGTCTTTGTTGACGGGTTCTCTTCCCACTGACACAGCATGATGATACAACACTTCTCTGCGAGCGGGCAATCTCAGCATATGGCTTCGCTGCACTCTTGGCAAAGGCTCCCTGCGGCCACCTCCAAAATCCAACTGCCAAACCTTGGACGTTTACCAAGCACAACAAATTAAAAATGACACAGATCAGTGTCAAAATCGCTCACGGAGCCTCGTGCAGACGTGTTTGCTTGGTTCCTGACCTGGGCTTTTCCTCTTCCCTAAGTTTGCCTCTGTGAATCATTCACTCTGCCAGACGTGTGGAGCTGATGGACTCTATATGCTAAAATAATACATAATCTGAGGAATGCCGTGAACTTTTCTTATGGGATGGATTCCTGTGGGAGCTGCAGGCATCCACTGTACATTTCTCCCACTGCTGGTAAAAAGCCTGTGAGGAATCATCACGCTGTTGTCACCCAAAAACATGCAAATGTAGGCCGTTAAATGTTTAAACAGAGCCAAAATCATATAAATATTCATGTGTGTGTGTGTACATATTCAGTGAAGCAGGCTGTGCACTTTGGGTTTATTTGTGGAAACTCTGAAGCTCAACAGAGCCAAATTTATATTTAATGAATGGTTATTAAGCACTACATGTGATCATTAAGCAGTATCTTGAAATTTGTAAACAACAATCACTCGGGGGGGGTCCTGAAAAGAAATGTCCCCTCTCATTTGTCCCCTGAGCAGGATCACCATCATGTAGCAACATCTCAGTGAAAGCTGGGGATGAAATAAAAGCGCACTCACCGAAATAAACCGTCTTGTCGCACTTGGGACACTTTGAAGCCATGGTGCGTTTGAGTGTCGGGTGAAAGTGATCGGTTTTAGTTTTCCGGAACGGTTTCCACTTTCTTCTTCCAACGGTTGTCTTCAGCAAGTGTCCGTATCCCGCTCTATACACAGTGTGGGAGCAAACGTTCGCTCCTCCGCAGCTCATTTACATAGCCCCGCCCCCGGCCACTATCATCCCTGCTCGTGCCCCCTTCACGTCATTTTGGAAATGTTGGAACTCTGAAAACGTTCAGAAGTCCACTTCAATACAAAATCGAGTCGTACAATGTGTGATGCACGAAGGGAAGTTTGTTATCAGGTAACACAGCACAGAGTTTTCAACTCCGAGGAAACCATTTATGAAAGAAAGTTTTAGTTTCAATTCAGGGGAAAAGTTTCCAAAGATATATCATAAATCTGCATGAAATAATACCCAACACATCCATAATATAGATTATTTTAGTGGAAATCAAAGCGAAGGGTTACTGTAATAGATTTAAGGATTTTTTTTGTAATCATAACATCATTACAAATTGAGAGTTTTATGTTTGTTTGTTATTTCTTTTCATTTATATTCCTTTTAATCGAGTAAAAGGCACATTGAATGTTCTTCAAATTACCCTCAACCGTTTGGCGTAAAATTTTCAACCCTTACAAGTTGTTCGGATCAAATTCGACAAGTTGAGAAAGGTAAAGCCCTCCAATAACTGGAAATAAGTCCTTTTTTAATTTTAAATGTGTGTACATTGAGGCTACTCTCGGTCCGATTTGAAGCGTAATTATTGAAATGCTTTCAGGTTCACTGGAGGGGATCGAATGAAAGAAAATGGTGATAATAAATGCTGCCAAACATACATGACCGTCTGAATATATGAAAGGGCCAATAGATTAGATAGACTTTGTCAGGAGCAACACGTGAAGGCAGCATTGCTTTCTTGTCTGTTGTAGTCTGCTCAGGCCAGGCGGGAAAGCCTCTGGGCAGCCGGTGCAGCGGTCTGCCAGGGCACTTTTACTCCTACTTTCCTCTCCCTCTTTCCACTCCAGTAGCCGCCTGTGTGGCTGAACTACAATGATCTCTTTCAGAGCGAATGACTCGTAGGAATTTGACGGGGAAAGGAAGACGCTGAAACGTGGCGAGGGTGGATCAGCTTTCCTTGAGAAGGCTGCTGGCTTGATGACAAATTAGGCCTGCTAAGACAGGCAGTCAGGCAGAGCTCAACGGCAGCTTTTCAGTTTATCGCAAGCCATCGGAATGACTACATATACTACATATTTTCACTCACGATGACCCATCAAGCTCACCTCCACGCTGCGTCTGGCCCTCTCCGTCGGGCCTCTTCAGTGTGACTGAGGTCATCTCTTTCACACATTGGTGCTGTCTGCTCTGTCGGTCTGGTGACACAGTGCAGGTCCCCATCCAGGAACAGACTTTCTGCCGCTTCCCACATCTGTGCGCCTGCTGATTAGCACCCGTCAGCAACCGGTCCCTCCTTATCGCTGCACTCAGTGTTTTAAAAAGAACAAAATCTCAACGGTCAGAGAGAGTCTCGGCGGCTCAGTCCGTCTTGAGATAACAAGTACTATACTCTGGGCTACTTTTGGAGCAGCGCCGCCCAAGACGTTAGCACAGTACCATCTCCAGCATCGCAGAGAAATCACTTGTTTTCTGGAAAGATCGGGACAACTTCCGGACATTCAGCTATGTGCAGCTGTTTCCCAAAAGTCATTGCAATTTGCCTCGTGTATCACCGCTCTGGCGTTCAACGTAAAGCCTGCATGGTTCAGGGCAGCTTGTGTACAGCAGAGGACATGAGTTCACGGAGTTCAAATCCAGTTGTTTTGCTGCGATTGCAGGTTTATCGCCAGTTAAGCTGCAGTGCACAATCAGAATTTCGCCATCTGAGAGCAGAGGAAGTCGAATGCACAATGGAGCGAGGATGAAGAGGAAGGTGGGCCAGGAGAATGAAGGAGAAGGGCCAATGTTCTCTGAATGTTCTCCCATACTCCACGGTTCACGGAGCATCTGCTCTAAACTGAACTGAAGGGAAGAGAGTATAATTCACACCATCTGTAACATAAAATCGACATGTCACGCTTGATATCGCAGAAAAAGATGATGGGCAAGACTTGACAGAGATAGTTTAAAAACTTGCAAGAAGTCTCAAGGTTGAGATATGTGGAGGGAAAGACAATGATGAGTGCTCCAGTCCCTCAGGACAGAGTGATACCAAGGGGTTAAAATGGACAGATCCAGGTCACGAGTTTTGATTTTAACTTGTTTCTTAGCTGCTATACATAAACCTGCAGGTTCTCATATGTAGATGAAGGAGTCCGACCCAAGGGGGGAAGACAAGAATAGATGATGCACAAAAAGGTAAAAGTTGCATTATGGAAAAATAGGGCGGTTCAATGGAAGCTTGAAACACGGTAACATTAGGCCACTCGTTACTGTCCTTCCCAAATAACCATAATGGAATTACATACGATTGATAACTTCTGAGCCTAACATAGAACGATCTAAACAAGACGTATTGCAGGGTTACCGTGTGTTTGTTTTTAATCTTTATTCTTTCATGATGATGGCCGTCTAACTTGCCAGTCTCGGGCCAACATAACCTAGTTTCATCTAAATCTGTTTCTTGGCTGTCCAAATAAATCCTCATCATCTGAGTTCAAACAGGTTCCAGCTTATGTCTTTTTCATGTTTGGGAAAAAGTCCAAAATAACTACGCATTTACCCATTACTTCCAGACCAGTAGGATCCTCTGGTGTGTGTGATCATAGATCAGAATGTGGTTAATCTAGAAAAATGAGTCAGGATTACATTACAATTACAGGAAATCGTAATAATAACAGTAATACAGGTTATTGTATTTTGTTACATCAGTGTAATTATACATAATTCATCATGCTTAATACATTACTCAGTTATTCATAGCTGTGAAGCAGCAGTAGGGTGTTATGAGCCCCCCCACCCCACACACACACACACCCCACACTATATAAACCCTGTGGCCCGAGGCCAAGCAGGTGCCAACGCTGCCTTTGGCCCCAGACTGCTTCAATCCGGGGTCTCTGTCTTCAGTTTCTTCCTCTTTCCTTCCTGTCCCCCACCCCCACTAACAAACACACACACACACACATTCTGCCTCCACAGATGCAAATGCAGGCATAATCCACGTGAGCCATGTGACACACTACACGCCGTTTTGCTCTGAGGCGCCCAAAGAACAAACCAGCCTGAGCCCAGCCTGAGACCACAGCACGCTGTACCCTTCAGCAAAACTGGCACGGCCGTGTCTGAGGCAACCAGATGATTTGGGTCAGATTGTGAGGTTCGGAGGCTCTATTTAAGCACGGAGGCACATCGTTTAACCAACCTCAGACTGCTGCAGAATTCCTCACACGTTTGCATGTGTATGGGCGAAGATGATTTGTTGGGCGAGCGTGAGCATTTGTGCTGGAATGAGAGAGAAAAAAAAAGAACCTGGATTAATTATTGAAACGTTCCGGTACTCCAGAGTGGCAATTATTTTTGACTGGAAGAATCTATGTTTAGCTCTGCAAGCAGACAGGTTTGAGTCGACTCAGTCAGCAAATGCTGAGCAGATGTGCTGGATGACAGATGGAGTAGGGGAAGCTGTACGTTTAGTGATAGTTTAATGGACAGATATCTGTTATCCTGGAAGTGCCAGGACAAGTGGAAAGTGCCAGTTTTAGCTTTCCTCTTTCTCTGGGTCTCATCATGTGAAGGACAGCTCACTTATAACTGCACGGTAGATCTGTCAAATCAGACTTATTACTAGTATGAAAACCGTATAAACCAACCATGAAAATTAAATTTGAAGATTTTTGAAATAGCACTCAGATTAGACGAATAATTTAGCATAGAATTTAACAGCTTTGGCTGAGTGCAGAGATGAGAGTGCATCTGGATTTTGGAGTATTTTCTCCCCAAGCGAGTTTTCATTCCCACTGGAGCTGCGAGACTTTCACAGTGTGTCATTCTTTAGTCATCTGGGTACATTGTTTTACTAGGAAAACTGCTCTCTGGAGGGAAGTTCCCGTTGCACCTTGGCTGCTCCCTTGTCAAATCAAGAGCTTCTATTTTTAAATCATTTCATCTGCCATTTCATTTTGCGCCCTGTGTTTGTTTACTGAGCAAAGCGAGGGAGGGAGGGATGCACGTATGTTTTCCAAGAGTTGTTACAGAGGTGCGGTGCTTGTGGTGAATCCCATTGAGGGCCCTCGTGGAGAAAAGGGTGTCTTAGAAGCAGCTGGCAGCAGTTTGTGGAAGGTTCAGATCTCTCTTATCTGCACCCTGAGATCCTCCCTCCCTCTGAGCTCCCTGTCGTTTCCAATGGAATCTCTGTTTTAGCCGACTTGGGAGTTCGACTTTATTTACAGAGCGTCGGGTCACGCGTGCTAGTTAATTACATTATCTTAAGGAGGACAATTAACTGATAAGCTATTTACTGCACAGTGATATGAAACAGACTCAAGCAGGATCTGAATAAGATTATACAAGTTCATAACGCATCATTACCTTTGATCATTGCTAACAGTTAATGTTTAAAATGTTTCATCCTCGGCAATCACACACCAAAAGCCATTATGTACTGTTTGGGTGCAAGCAGTCAAAACACCGACTAATCAAGGCCCCTGTGTTCGTGTGGGAGTGTGTCATTGATTGACGATCGATAGATCTCTCTTCATCTTACTCAGCAGAAGTATCAGAGGTGAGCGTGCTGTGGAGCCTCATTCATTCGGTGCTAATCAGCGGAGTAGTAATCAGGCCTGACAGCAAAATTGGCCATTAGTCATGTTGTTTACATGTGCCATAGGAGATGGGAAACAAACCAACAATATATGTACATATAAAAGTCTATCATCCATAGATTGAATTTCTTGAGGCGATTCTTTCTCACGCTGGTTCATTCTAAACCCTTCGTCTTTCCAGAAACAACGTCAGTCACTGTCACATGGTGTCGGTTTGGTCCTCCGAAGGCCAAAACTTCAATCGTAAAATGTGCGACGGCAATGGAAAAAAAAAGTCTTTTACCTCAGCGTTGAACAAGGCCCGTGTGTTTCTGTGACATTTCAGATGTAGCTGCCTTACGTAGACGCGGCCTTGGTCCAAGTCGAGGTGTGTCGAGGTGCGGTGCTCTCTGCTACACCCACAAAGCCCCTTGGGAGCTGTAGTCGTCTAATAAGTAATTGCTTTGTTTCCACCAAACTATGTAGCCAATACGGTGTGTGTTTGTGTGTGTGTAGGGGGGGGAGGGGTAGGGGTATGTCTGATGAAGCATAGAAGTTCATTTGGAAAATGAAACCTCCATTTTTAATTGTAAGTGTGTATATTGTGTTTCACAAGCTGCTGTATCTGTGTGTGCGTCGATAAGTGGCCTGGCTTGTCTGAGAGATTGATACAGACTGATATGACTTTCTGATTACAGTTGCCATTCCTGTGAGTTTTCCTCACACTGTGTAATCCAGCTCCTCCCTCTGTCTGAAGATGGAGACACATGTGGTGCTTTACCAACTGTTCCTCTGAAGAACGTGTGGCTCTCTCCCGGTGGCTCCTGGTATTCCCAACACATGGTCTGGTGGTGGAGGGTGTCCGTTCAACAGCCAGATTCCCATGCGAGGTGGGGCAGATTTGGGGCGTCTTTCCGGTTGCCACATATTTCTCCGTCTGCTACCACATCACACACAGTCTCGTTATCCGATTCCTACTCAGTCTCCGTGTTCTTCCATTTTCATACTGTGAAGGTCACAGTATCAATAACCCACAACTGTGGTGTGGTTAATCCCTCTGGATTAGGGCCATGGTTTCTTGAGGGGCTTTCAAAGTGTGACTATTTCCAAGTGTCTCCAGCCAAACTGTGTCATTCTGGCTCTGAATTAACAGATGACAAGTTGAAAGACTTCTTCCAAAAGCCCTTCAGCACCCTCCTCCGTTTCATACAAGTGCCTCTGGACTGGAACGGTCAATGTCATAGTCATCACGAAATCACAGACTTCAGACTAGACAGACACACAGGCACACACGCATTCCACAGTACCAGAGAAGAACAGCATCAATGACAGTTTGTGTGTTGAGTGAGTGTTTGACATCTGCATACAACATTTTTATGTTGACCTAAATATTAATTACTGCCAGTTTGTCTCTGAAATCATGATGAATTAATTACTGGGGTGTCATTTCCGCTGTTAGGCAATGCTGCTGTGGCTGACATTTCCATTTATTCCACTGAATGGCTGCTATTCAAGGGGACTAAGTGAGGACAAAAGAAAAGGCTGTGCGACTAATGCCCCCTGGTGGCGCATTGTAGTAATTGTGATTAGATCGTATAACAGTAATGGCTCCTGTTGTTTTTCCTATGAAGAAGTTAGTATAATTGTGGATCCTTAATGGCTTTGGAGCTGAGATGTGTGTTTTTCTTGAAATGTGAAGCACAAAGTGTAAGTTGGCTTTAATATGCTGTCCATCTGGATCAACCCGTATCAAAAACAATGCAATAGCTCCCCCTGCGGTCAGCTATTGAGTAATACATGGTGGATTTGACTTACACATGATTCCTTATCAAGCCACTTTGTGATATTTTTAGCTGTAAAATCTGTCTGGCAGATTCCCTACTGTCGGGATTCAGAACAAAGTGACTCCATGGCTACAGTTACTACTGAAGTCACCAAGAGCTCTGTCTCATTTAGGACTTCTACCATGGAAGAAGTCGCCAAGTGTGACACGATTGACTGAAATGACACGTATGAGCACTTTCTTCGTGTTGATATCCTGTGAGCAGAGGCACCATATGGTGATTTCTCTTCAATGGCTTTTTAGTGCGCTCGTAGTGTGATGCTGTTGATGTGGTACAATACCTCACAGCATGAGCAGGAGTAATTAATGTTTGTTTTACAGTCACTATTGTTTGTTCTGTGAGTCAGAGTAGGGGGTGTGGAGCATGCATTTGTTCCATCAAACACCGTGGTAGGACATAGCTGTCACTAAATGGGCTTACAATGCAACTGTGGGTGGAAGGGTACACCCCTATCCAAAGTGGTGGCATCAGTACTGGTGCTTTGTCAAAGGTTTTTAATCAAAATAATTGGGATAATTTCCAACATGGACACAAAATACACATTATGCGCAGTGTCACAATTAGAACATAGTATTCCAAGAACCGAGTAATTATTGCTATAGCTCCCATTGCGTGTCTGGATTCACTCACATCAGTGAGGAAGTTTAGTTTGGTCAAAAATACAGACTCAGTTCTGCCTGGAAACACGCCTAATTCAATTCCTCTGTGTCTTTGTCTGTCAGAGCATTCATCAGCTATATGGACGAGGGCGAGGAAAGAAATAAGTCAGGACGAGCAAAGCTAGAAGGAGAGGCGAGAAAATAGAAAAGGAAAGCCTTCAAAGGTTATTCCACAACCAAACCAATGAGAGTTTCTGCCGATGTTGTGATTCTCGGGCCAATCCATCTCCTCAGGCGGAGATTCATCCGGGAGAACACCTGTACCGTATAGGGGTCTGCCGGAATGCTTGCATGTCTGTCTTTCTCACTGCAGCAACATCTGGTGGAGGAGCAATTGGATTCAAAGGGAACATCTGCACAGCAGTTAGCAGCCAAGCAAACAAACAGTCCTAATTAATGTCGTCACAGTTCCCAAAGACAAGGCTACATTGTTGGCCACCAATATCCATTTAATTTAGACCACATTAAATGTTGGCACTGTTTTTGTAAGAGTACATAAACCAGATTGTTGTGTCAACGTATGTAGACAATATGTTGTGACAATAAAATGCCTGTGAACTATACATTAAAGGAATCAAAATAATATCCTGGCAAGAAATGCTTGTGGGCTTTTTAGACAATATCATACGTCTCACTACTGCAGGAACAACAACATTGAGTTCATAACTGTCATGTAAAATTATACAATTATCATCCCAACTACAATATAGCACTCGCTATTCAGTCTGGCATAGAAAAGCAAACATGTTAATGTCAATTTCATTTCGATATTTTCAACTGAATACATTAAACATTTGTGTGCACCCATTCACACACACACAAACACACCACCTCTCTCACCGTACACTCGCTCCTTTTCATAAAACAGTACTGGGACACAATAAATGATTCCTTCGCTGCAGCATAGTTCCAACACTGAGACACACTTGAGCAGGAGTGCGTGTTGTAAGTACACATGATTGGCTTAAAACCGTCACGTGACTGCAGCCTGTAGTCCCCTGTGCTAGGCCACAGTAATTGAGGCTTCCATATGGTATAGATCAGATGTAGCCTTCACCACAAGCATTCCTTCAGCATGGAGTCTCTGCGCTTATATCCACACTGAAAACCCAGCTAATCAAACAACTACCTCTGTAAGACAACACAATACGTCTGTCTCCGTCTCTTTCAACAGCATCCTTTGTCACTCCTCACATATAAATGACATGAGGAAAAATAAGCATCTCTCAGGCCAAACCTATGCTCTTGCTATGTCCCATATAGATTATATGTAGGGAAACCGTGCATGGTTTCATTTAGTTTTTGCTTCAAATCCATAATTTGAAATTTTCTATGGCCGATTAGTCCCCGGGATGAAAATCCTCCCCCTATATCAGCTGCACGAATACAAATTTCATGAGAAATGACAGAACCTGAAAACCGTGCAGCCAGAATCTTCTGCATCCATTAATATCATGTTATCATTTGCTGTGTTGATAATTTCCCAGCTTGATTTATAATGGGCCACATAATTAGTAGCTGTTGGAGCAATCACATGATTGCATTTGTGTATTGAATATATTTAGACGGGAAAACAAACTAACAAAAAAATAAACAGTGGAATTTGATCACTGAATCGTGAATTCATTATCCTCATAAGACCTGTTCTGGTGTTGAATGCTAGAGGAATAAAGAAAATAACAAATCAAAGCTGCCATAATGTCATGACGTACCTATAAGAGACAACATTCCACTTCAAATCCAGTGTGATGCCAAAGAAAATAAAAAATAATAAAATAGCCAACAGAGGACAGCACGGACAGAGTCAGCAGTTTAGTGTACAGTATATATCCATTCATTTTCTATACCCACTTATCCTGTTCCGAGTCACAGAGATGGAGCCTACCCTAGCAGTCACCTGTCACCAGTCTATATACAGACAAACCAGCCTGTCACACTCCTATTCACACCTTCAGGCAATTTAGAGATTCGATTTCACCTAAGATGGGTGTCTTTTGGGGGTGGGAGGAAACCTACGCGGACGTGCAGGAAGGCCCCAAGTTGGTCTGAGCTGGATTCGAACCCAAGATCTTCTAGCTGGTAGGTTCCAGTGTTAAATTACATTTAAATTTGTCATTAATCCCATCCCCTCATCCTCATATTTTTGCCTGTCTGTCTTGCCTTGGTGTGTTTGTTATTACAGAGCCCATGATGAAAAACATGCTTCATAATGCTTTATGATGAAAACAAAATGAAATGATCTTATTTCTGTTTCCTGTTTTGAGGTATGTCAAAGTGCTAGGGGTTACTTTCATTTATCAGACCCATTAATGACCACCTTATCTTGATATCTGACCATTAATTCAAGAAAAGCTGTATGCTTTTAGTTTTTTAAAGGGTGGAGAAATTGTGCTGTCCATTTCAAACTGAGGAGAGTAACCACGATAGAACTATTAACAAAGTAACCTACAAGTAGGTAATTACCCATCTAACTAACTATTAAAATGAGCTCAGTTTTTGATGAGTCACCTACCCTCATCAAAAGGCTTTCAGTTGTAAGGCGATAGTTGACTTAACGTTAGCTGTTAAATTAATTAAACACACCTACAAACACTTGTGGAAATTTATTCCATTTTCTTTCTTTCAAACTAGCATTTTTATTTTTTATAGAAACAGCTACTCGGTAACAAACTACATCAATTATCCAGCATAAACGGTTAACAGTGACGAGGATAGCCCTGTTTTTGAAGAGCTAACGCCGCTAGCTAAAACTCCATCTTCGGGTAACAGTATTTGCAACGTCTGCGCATATTTAAGTTGCTAATTAACAAAATAATTTCAGTGAAAGGAGTCATTTGCAACACACGCTGAAGATGTAAAAGCGACGCCGCCAGAAAAGTCAGCTCGAGAAATGGCGTACTGTCTCTTTAAGAGCCCTCGGCTAGTCTCTTTCGTATTGATCAATCCACCATTTTCCAACACAGAGCGGCGGCAGTGCTAACGCAGCTCCGGCAGCGAGAGACAGACAGCCCTCTACCTGGAGAGGAAGCCAGGGACCGGGGCAGTCATGGCAGCGAACATGTACAGGGTTGGAGGTAAGGTTGTGTGGGGACAACATTGTGAAACCTTCCTGTGTTTTTATCGCAGGTTCGCCATGTTTCTCCGCGGGTGTTTTTTCTTTTTTTTGTATTTACAGCGCGTGGTCTCTCTTCCCTTTCCCTCTTTTATTTCCCTTAAGCGAAAGAGCCTTGTGCTTCACATATGATGATGATGGTGACTGTGTGAAGAGGAGGATGGTGATGAAGAGTAGTGGATTACCGATTCCCTCGTTTATTTCGAGTTTTTTGTAACTTGCGGTGAATCTAAACAACTACTATAATGTGATGATGCACTTGGGTAACGTGCATTGTTTCTACATATTTAAGGTAACGTGGCGAACATATTCTAAAAGTTTAGCGTGTCATTATACTACCACCCGCTACCCTATAATATCGATCATATTGGGTATTGATGGATCCGCAGAAACTCACTTAAAGTTAGTTGGTGGCAGTTAATAGTGGATGATTTTACAATAAAGGTGTAGACACTGGGCTGAAAAAAGTTAAAGGCTACTTCTTTACTGCAAGAGATTGTACTGGGAAAATTGGAATAAACTCATTGATTTACTTGTGAGGGTTTATTATGGTGCATGCAGTTCCAGTTAATTATAATAAAATTACAGCTCTCTCCTCCCATTCAGTTATCATCTGTTATGCTGCTCACAATGACACCCTGCAGGTAAAAATCAGGTAATATCTACGTTGTCAATACAGGCTAAATGAGCAGGTATTATATTTTGGAAAGGACTTGTTTCGTTAGGCCGCTTTGCATAGGCCACTACCCACATTGCTTCATTATTATTCTCATTATTTTTACATTATTTTGATTTCATGTTGATTCATACTATTCCCAAACAAAACAAATATGATGCAATGGGTATAAATGGTTTAGTGTAAACAGTCAGAGTTGGATGGTCCTGATACAGTGTAAACTGGTCAGCTTCCTCTGAATGAAGCATCAATTTTCCCATACATATTTTGGACATGCTCTTTTCCCTGTTGTGATTGCATTGCCTGTACTGTAATAGCATGTACGTGTTTGTTTCAGGTGCATGTGTGTGTGCATCTATGACAGAAATGGAAAGAGACTGATTGATTACCTCTTGAAGACGGACCTATGCGTTATGACAGGCCTTGTGAAATAAGATTGCTATGGTGTGACACCTTTATACCGGCATAAATGGATGATCATGAATGTGAAAACCTTCTTACGGATGATCTGACGAGGAGAATATGTCTTCATCAGCCCAATGTTGGTGAATTTAGTATGTTGGTTCACTGTGACATCAGACGGCAGAGAAACCAACCAAAGATCGTCTGTATTGATTGTCTTGAGAAATCTTTTTTTGTCAGTCAAATATTGAAAGGAAATAATCACTTTTAGGATTTTTCGGCAATTTTGCCTGCGTCTTACAGTTTGGTCAAAAGAATGCAGCATTCTGCGGTTAAAACAATGATGATCACCCACAGTAAAGTTATCAGTCGCTCATGGTAGGCAATATTCAATCGTAACAAATGGGCTTAATTGAATCATAATCTAAATTAATTTAAAGCAAAGACTTATAACAGGCACATAACTGATTAAACGTTGTATTAAATAATTTTCCTATTGGCCAAATGAAGGTTTATATAAGCCCCGATTTAAGACCAACAATTGTGACTACTGACGGGAGCTTTTCTGAGTTCAATCCATCCTGATAGCGGAACAAAGCAGAATGCTTCTAAAGATGGCCGACACTTTGCAAGACAATGCTGGATCGTCTTGGAAAAGCAATGACTTCCCTTGTGAATGAACCGTGGACAAAAGCTGGCTCAGTAGGCCTTGATGTCTTTGTTTTTCACTATGCAGGCCGCAAGCCACTCTTCCGGCGCCTGCAGAGCCTGTTCCCCGAGCTCTACCCATATGCAGGAGCGTGTTGGTGACTTAGTATTTACTATAAGTCTTTCCACCTATCCTCACTTTCTGTGCATTGGCCATAGAAACTCCAAAGCCTTAACGTTCGGACAAGTGTTGAAGGTAATAATGACTGAGTCAACGTGGTTTTGTGCAGATCAGAATGCTTTTTCAATCCTTGAAACACACGAGTTACATTTAGGCAGATGGATTCTGATATCCACTAAGAAAATCAGATCCTGTGTTGTTTTGTTGTTGCCCACGTTTCGTTTGGCTGTTAACTGGTGTGGATTTCTCACATTCAGTTATGATTCAGAACACGATTAAAGTAGTTGTCATGTTTAATAACTTACAAACCTGACATTGCCCGCGCTTCATTTGGCTGGTGACTGGTGTGAATTTCCCACGCTGGCAGTTACCTCTCTCACAGGTCCAATGTGTGGACTCACTGAGTGAAGATCTGAGGCTGCCTGTTGCCGTCCTGCCAATTGTAGAATGGGTCAGTTGGACGTATACATGACAGCTATTCAATTAATTCATCAAATGGTCTCACTCATCCTAAGAGTATCCCAGGATCCTAAGAGGATAAACTCTTTTCACATGCTGCAAACAGAAGGAATGTAGTTTTCCATTTCATTGTTGAGTTTGAAACACCTGTCTTGAGCGAAGTAAAAGACGATTATCTATAGTCTGTACCTCAATCAGTCGAAGAACTGCTAGGGCGCATTGGGCCTAGATGTTAATGCAGGAAATATTCTAATGTGCATGTGCTATTCTGTCTACGCAGATATTTCCTGTGAAAGTGAGTGACGTGAAAGTGTGACAGTGAGGTGTAAGATTGATTCAGTTGAGTGAGTTACCTGCCATTGCCATAGAAACCTCCATCCATAAATTGTCCTGTGGTTTCTTGATTCCTAGAAAGCTCACACCTGTATGTGTGTGTTCGTGCGTGTGTGTGTGAAACAGAGATTTGGTGCGCTCAGATACACCCATTACTTTGAGTATTTGTCTTAATTGTGTGTTGAAGTTGTGTACATGATGTATATAATCACAGCTGAAGCGAGTCTGCCCTCTGTCACAAGTATTGGCCGCCTGCATATTTTTGTTGAGTAAAAGTATCTGAGAATCATCTGTTATAATGTTCAAATTGATGAAGATGCCACTGAGGCTTTGGTTGATTAGTCTTGTTAACATATTTTTTGCTAAATATAATTATTCTTCAGTCTAACATATGAAAAGATCTTGTGCTGTGCATTAACCCTTTTACATGAAGAGGTTTGCCCTATTTAGTTAAATAAAAAGCTTGTATACGTATTTCAGTGACTGTTCTTGGTTATGATGATGCCCAGTGATATTTAGCCGTAGCACTTAATATCCTGACTGTACTACTACGTACTGAGTGCATGGCATTTGGCTCTTCTTGCATTCTGCATATTGTGTATCAGCAAGAGCGGAAAACAACGCTTTAAGGAGTCCTGGCGGCAGGAAATATTTGAAGCCCTGTCACATGATAATCAGGCATTGACAGATAGCGTCGGAGAAGCTGTGGCTAAGTTCTTCGTTTTACTAAAGTGTAGAATAAATGGGCAAATAGTCAATTGTCTGACCCATGCCAAGCCATACAAATAAGTTTTACCAGTGTCCATTGTTTGCTTTTCTTTTGGAACATGATTTAGTACTTTAATATTTTGTCGTGCTTGTTTATGCAGGAATGCCCAAGGGTCACAAAAATTGGACGCGACCTTCATCCTGTCGGGTTTTGGCATGCAAGCTTTGTAGCGATGTTAACTCTCACCATTTTGTGGTCTGATGACAGCTCAAACTCTCTGAAATGTCAAAGTCAACATAGATAACATCACGATTGACTAACCACTGTAATAGGATTTCTTTCACAGATCAAATATAAATATGTATTTTGGACGGCAATCAATACGTGGAGGATGTGTTTTTCTCTTACATCTAAGTCTGTATCATTGCCAGGCCCATGTTTTGTCTATCGCTCCTCACTTCTGTGTTTCCCATTGTCTTGCATTACATAGTTTTGTCTCTTTTCATTAGTGTCATTACATCTCTTCCAGTCTGTTCGTGTGCTTATCTGTCCATCTGATCCTCTCTCTCTCTCTCCCTGTCTGTCTGTCTGTCTGTCTGTCTCTCTCAGCCCATCAGTTCTCTCACCTTTTCCCTATCTCATCATTGTGTCTGTCTCTGACTTTGTGTCTCGCTGTCTGTCTCTCTGTGGCCTGGTTTGAATCAGCCCAGCAGACTCTCTCTTTTGGGGCTCGGTAACATGGCTTGATTGGTTCACACAAAATTCGACTGCACTATGACATCACAGGCACTGGAGCTTGCCCATTGGCTGACACAAGCAGCGGGGGATGGGGGGGGCACATGCAGGCTGAGGCGGCAGGAGGGCTGATGGGAATGGAGAGACTGAGTGACGCTGCTTCTTGCCTACAGGCCCACTCTCATTTTGAGTCTCTCTCCAGCTTGCGCTCGTCTTGCTTCAGCTTCTCACATGGTGGAAACTCCAACACTCAAACAGTCAGCCCTGACTAAACTTAAGTGATTGCATCTTTGGTATCTAAAGATCCGTGCCAGGAAAAAGGAGGCAAGTGAGCAGCGGCCAGTATCCCACCTTCACAACAACTCTGAATGTGCTGGGACACATGTGCCATCACTTACAGATGTGTGCTGATTCTGACACTCAATCCCATACCAAAACTGAATTTTCATCAATCAGCTGAGGTTTCTTCAGTTTCAAATGACTGTGGCACATTTTGGCCCACAATTAATGGGCCTTGGCCATTGTTAAGGGAGACTATGCGTTTCTTTTTTGTCTCGGAACCCGTTCCTAATTTTCAGCTAACAGCGTTTTAGTGTTTGTCCCTTTAATGTTGACCGTTTTATTTACTTTCTAGAGAATGCTCTCTAAGGAGCTCTGCTTCAGTTTTTGCAATGTCCTGGATTTACCGTCTTACAGTATATTTTGTACAGCGCAGAAGAGCTTCCCTCACTGCCACTAGGGAACACGTTCCTTGCTCAAGGGCATCTTGACCGTGAATGTTCTCTTACGGGGGAGGCTTGGTCACTTTTCCAACCCGGATTTTTGTAGCAAGTCTGATAGCTCCTCTAACCTTTAAACTCAGGCCTGCTGCCACTCCGCATGGTTGAAGGTAAGCACGTCAGATATCTTGTCTTCATTTTCTGTCAGTACTGCTCAATTTCAAGTCGGCCTATTTGATATTCAGCAGCGGGACAAAGATGTCACAGTGGCAGTGGAGTCTAGTAACAAGCTGTTAGAGGGTAAAGTGTAGACAGGCATGATGTGATGATCTCTCCCCCACTCGTTTTCTAGAGATGTGGAAAGCAAATGTGTTTCTGGGGTGGCAAGATGTAGCTGTCATAGAAATTGCTCTCTCTACATGCTTTCTGAAAGAGCGTAGAGCACCACTGGTGAACCTACAAAAGGAGGTGGTTATGTCAGGTCTTAACATCTTGATACAGATAATCCGTTAGTGGTCTTTTGTTACTGAGTTTATACTTCCATCCATCCATTATCTATGCCACTCATGTTAGGGTCGTGGTGGGCCGGGAGCCTGTCTCAACGAAAAGCCGCCAGTCTCTTGTAAGGCTGACACAGAGACGACAACTCAATCGCTCTACCATTCATACCGATGGGCAATTGAGATATTTAATTCGCCTATTTGCGTGGAGGTGGGAGGACATTTCCTTATTGACTTAGAAGTTCTTATGTTTGCAATTTCTTATATAAAATTGTATAAAGGGTTGTCACGAGTTGGCTCAAGGAAGGAAAAAATGTGGAGACCACACAAGTTTTTAAGAGTAAATATATTATTTGAACATAAACTAAATCAAAATTTATCTGTTATGCCTGGATACGAATAACCAAATATATCAGTTCAGGTGTCTGCCATCAGTTTCAATGGGCCACTCACAGATCTCAGCAACAAAACAGACAGACGCAGGTCTTGACACAGGGCTGTGAACCTGCTCTATTCAGTTGTGTACATAAATCCAGAGCATTAGTAGAGCCAGGGCTATGCAAATTAAAAAAACATTAAAGGTGTATTCATTACTGACGCAGGAAATGTTATTGCTGCTTTATGCATGTCTTCTTGGATGATGAACATATGTGCAGAATTTTGAGCTTTCCAGTCGTGTGAATTTCTTTTGTAGCTAGCTGGAAATATCCCAAGATGTTGTCACGGTGTTGAGACTTTCTCAGGTAGTCTCGGAAAACAGAAAAAACAATTGTGTTTTGTTTTTTTTAAACCTTTGCAGGATTGATCCTGCAAGGTGGATTCAGATATGCAGACGTTGTTTGTGCTAGCTCGATGGGTACATAAGCCAACTTGTTTGTACAGAGCAGTAATTAAAGAAAAAGAGCAGAAGATGGTGAGTTTGTGTATGCTCGTGGATTTGTGGGAGATTTCCGGCCTGTTCGGTCAAGACTACAGAGGCCCCTAGCAGAGTGGGGGATGGGATGGGGGAGGTTTGGGGTGACGGGAGGATAGCTTCAGCTCCAGGCAGCCTACCAAGTGTGGGCCTTAATCTGACAGCACTCAGCCAAGACACATGCAGGGCTAAGACCAGGCACCCTACCAAGACTGGGGCCTGTGGGGATGTCCTGGTGAGAGCTAAGCCTCCTTTGGGCCTGGAGTGGTGCCAGGAGCCACATGCATGAAAATACATACACACGCACACGCAGAAAAACACACAATAAATGTCATACATGCTTGCACACACATGCTTACAGACACATGGAAACACAGAGAGGAGGGGCAAAGTTTCAATGAAGGGAAAATAAGACAAAGAAAGCACGATGGCTGAAGAAAATCAAGGCTACAGTGTAAATGGAAGCTTTTGGAGCCAAATCGGTAATTTGTGTGTATTTTTGTTATAATATCTCATTGTCAGACCTCCCAACCACTCCTGGATCTGCTATATGAAATGAGCCTAATCAAATAAATAAGCATTTGGTGGATGTCTGTGTAGCATTTTTCCTGTTGACTAATTATGCTGTCATACTTAGTTCCAAATGGAAATCACCCTGAACTGTTGGATGACCTTGCAACACTCACTAATATTCTCTTTTTCTTTTTTCCCTTCTCTTTCTCTCTTCCCTCCTTCTCATCCTCTGCAGATTATGTCTATTTTGAAAACTCGTCCAGTAACCCACTGCTGATCAGGAGGATAGAGGAGTTGAACAAGGTGAGTGTTTCCGAGGTTTGATTTGCATCCTCAGTTGTTGAACTTCTCGCAGTAGTTTGCGGATTTAATCCAGCCAATTCACACAGTCTACTTTGTGCGTTAATTAATTGTTTTATTATATGAATTCTGGGGCAGTTTCAGTAATTACTTCTTGGCCTAGGCCACTTGTGCACAGGTATTTTGTGCAACTTTTTCTATTTTGTTTGGCCATTCGTCAGGACAGGATTTTTCTTTTAAGTACCAAGTAGGAAAATCTCCATTTTTACAAAATACTTGTGTACGTGTGGACCAGTCGCGTAGCTCTGGGTGGGCCTGGGCCACCCACATAGCGCTCAGGCCCACCCAATCAGAAGGCTTCTAGACGGACCAACCACTGAATAGCAGTCAATTAATACTTTGTCAATTATCTGACCACAGAACCAATAAAAAATCCGATTTCCTGCTTCTTGTTTACAATATGATATTTATAATGACAGGTCAGATTTTTTGACTGGCAGTCCATTGCGCAAATGCCAGATTATGAGCAGCCCGTCTCTCTTTCAATTAGTGTACAGACCGTGTTCTGCATTTAGAAGGTTTAGGTTAGGTTAGTAACAAAAAGACGTCGTGAGGAGCTGGAGGAAGAGTATTGAGCAGCTCAAGTTCAGCCGTCTTTGTCCACAGAGACACCGACCCCTACGTCAGTTTCTCCTGATCTAGTCCAAAGTAATGACACCGTGTCATTACAGCAGTCACGGACCCTCTCCCTGTCAGAAGCAGCAGCAGTGTGCGAGTTAGCTCCTGAGTCTCTGACGACATCCGCTGTGGATTTATCTTCATACTGTTGCGTCTGTCAGCTGTGTGTTTGTGAGTAAGTGGTCGCTGTGCTAGGCTATGCAAAGCTGTTAATGTTCCTCTGTAACATTACCTATGCTGTGGCATGTTTAATTGAACTGCTGTGCATTCAGGCACGTAGTTGTAATGTCCTATTTTAGTTAACATTGGTGTTGCAGAACCTATTAAGAAGGATTGTTTTTTGGGTTAGGTAGGCCCACCCAATTTACTCTTTGCCCACCCACACTATGATTTCTGCCTACTCCCCTGGTGTGGATCAGGCATTAGTCCAAAACTGCAGTATGACATTATATATACCAAATATATAGGTCAAATCTGAATTTCTTTTTATTGATTTACTTTAGCAAGTATAAACATTGCTGAAATACAACCAAAATTTGTTATTTTGTCACAAGTATCAAGATAACGTTGCTGTTTAAGGCACTGAACCCCAACCTGCTGTCTTATTACATTACAGTACATTACTCATTCAAAGGATGCGAAAAAGAGCTGTGTCTCTGTGGACTAGTAACAGGTGCCCATTGCCTGTCCTCTGTCCCAGGCTGGGGCTGGATAATATGAAGTCTGTTAAATGTGATTGACACAGAGCTCAGAATGAGCCTCCTACTCTGCCTGTCATTGTCACTCTCTCTGCTCCATTGGGACCTTGAGATCCTTCTACCATCTGGTTTGAGATACAGGTCTACAAAGTAGTTGCAGGTCAATAAATTGCCATCAAAATCCATGAGTTTGTGGGGAAAACATGAATGTCTGGTCAACTGAGTGTTTGTCTCTACAATCCTCTATAATTCATCTCTTCATTTATTTAAGTTAGCTGTTAGTCAAAAAAAAAGAGAACATTGGCATGGAAACAAGCAGAACGCTCCTTAGGTGATACCTAGCATGTAGCCTAGTTGGCACTTATTAATATTTATACAGTATATATTATATAATAATTTTAACACATATACTGTATATAATATGAATTATCTGTATCCTACCCTGCTATACAGTGAAACTAATAGTTGGCCCATTTCACTCACCTTTGATGGAAAGTAGGGAGCCGTTTGAGCAGAAAAAAAAGCAACAACAAAAAAAATCACGTTTCAACGAAGGGTTAGTTTAATTACCAATTGCAGGTACCTGAGAGCCTGTGTACATAAATCCTTCAGTCACATGTTAGCTTTTCAGATTTGATTCACTGCCCAGAACCTTATTAAAAACTCTATCTCAGTGTAAAAAAACAAAAAACAAAACTACAATTCAGCTGCATCTATATATGCCTGAAAACGTCAATATCCCATGCAGCAACAGCGCATATGGAACTTTGCAAAACCTGAAAGTTTGGAACACACCTCAGTGTGGGAGAGCTTAACATTTTCAGAACTTTTGTTGGAAAATTGTGTTTGCTCTCTCGTCCATAACAAAACTTGCTTCATAACCGTTAGGAACTGGGAAGTTTTAATTGTTTGATGACTGAGACAGAGGAACATTGTGCAGCTGCGATGAAGTGACTCAAGAATGTGCTTTAATATCCTATGATATTTCAATTTTGTTTGCTTATTCTCTCCATCCGTCTTCCCCTTTCCTCTCATATCATACCGGTGTCTCTTCGGCATTGAGATTATGAGATTCAAATATCTTGAGGATGCCTGGGCTATAATAGGATACAGATGTAATTGTCAATAACAATATAACACTTAGGAATCACCGCCCATCGTTGTTTACGTTTATTCCACAGCATATTTTTTATGTGTTGGGAGATTCAAGGGAATGAAAACCAAAAATCAATTTCATAATGAGCCTCTGTTACTTTTTAGTATTTAATTCATTTTCCCAGGGTAATGATTATCATTTTTCAGGTATGTTCTATCTGACAGGACCATGTCATCTTGTCAGTCTTTGATGTGCTCTTTCAGATGAGCCTATTGAACACAATGTTGTATCAGCATTATTTGTGTATTGCAGTATATGCACTATTTTTGTATGAATGTTTGGGAAAGTCTGTATTGATATCTGCCACAAGTGCCAATATCAAAATAATTCTTTTACCATGTCGTATATAATTTTCCTGTGCTCCTCCCTGTTTCACATCAGAAGTGCAACACTTATTGATTTGTAATTTAGAGAATTGCTCTGGTGTTCCACTGTGTGTGTTAAGCCAAAATTAAGAACTAGCCTCATCCACGAGCTTTCATTTATGTGTGTGTGTGTGTGTGTATACGTGTGTAGGTGCCTTGTGTGCGGCACCACTTGTTGCCATGGTAACGCCGATTGTCTCTGATTCACAG
Organism: Brotula barbata; assembly: GCA_900303265.1. Taxonomy (NCBI): domain Eukaryota; kingdom Metazoa; phylum Chordata; class Actinopteri; order Ophidiiformes; family Ophidiidae; genus Brotula; species Brotula barbata. The sequence continues at coordinate 26,038 of OMNV01004164.1, forward strand.
ACAGCCAATGGAAATGTAGAGGCTAAAGTGGTGTGTTTTTACCGGCGCAGGGACATCTCCAGCACACTCATCGCCCTGGCAGACAAACATGCAAGTGAGTGACCGACCAAAATCAAGCCAGCAAACACACCATCGAGTGTTTAAAACAGGCCTGCTGAGTGCTCTCCAGAACTCTAGGGCTGTGCCATATCACATCACTAATGATGATAAGAGTATCTTTTCCTATTAGGAAATCATCAGCCTGAACTATATTTCATATATGTATATTGCCCATCCTTCTCTTATTTCTTCACCTTTTCTGTTGATGCACTTTTATGTTTTCATGCCATAACATCCAATCAAACACAGAAATGTCAAATATAAATTGACTTGTTGGCTGAATTCATTTAAAACCTTGTTTGCACGGCAGATTTGATCGCACAATCATAACATAAAATGTAATGAATTGAGACTTTGGAGTTGGTGCACCCATGAGCACCAACTCCAAATGGTCCAAACTACAGCCACTCATCTGTTAGGCGTTCATTACTTCTTTTCTTCTTTTAATGTAATACTTTGTATGTGTGTGACAGTCAGTCAAACTGCGGTAACTGGAGCTGCTTTGAATGGAACCCCAATATACCAGGCATCACATCTGGTTCCAGGCCATTGGTTAGAGAGAAATGTACATTATGATTGTTGATTTGAAGAAGCCAAGGCTGAATATGAGTAGAATTTGCAGAGCATGGACGATGATTCGTTGTTAGTGAAGACCAGAGTTCTTCAAGACATTCCACTACCACTCCTTAGTGGTCAGTCAGTGATGGAAGTTCCAGGGCACCTGAAAGAGGGAAGAACTGGGAATGCATCTCCATCATGTCATGTGTTTATTTACTCATGACGTGATGGAAGCCCATGTCTCTCTCTCTTTTCATGTTTTGTTTGAGTTGATATGGTTTCTCTCTTTCATTTGAGAGATAAAGCACCTATTCTTTTTGTCTTGCCTTAGGCAGACTGGGTAACACACTGCTTCATCTTCAGTTAAATTGGTGGGAAAACGCCACCACCCACTAGCCACATGCTGACAAATTTTATCTGTACTTGACACTTTTGTAATGTTCAAACAAAAAAAAACAAAAAAAGGAAGAGGAGGGCAAAGATTAAAATCCCATCAAGAGTCCTGTGTGATTCGCCATAATTCCTGACTTTGGGCTAACATCATGACTTTTGACAAGATTGCTTTTAAAAGTCAGTGTGTCAACAAATATCTCCTATTATATGCTATGTGCAAAATGCTTTATATCAAGACTAGACTACATTAAGTGGGTTTTCTGCCATGGAAAGTCTTTGACCTACATTGACCTCACCGACATTTATTATGGATTCTATATTTAATCAGGCACCAGACGATCATTTTGCTAACACAATTGGCAATTGAATGATCACATAAGTGTGCTACTGTTTCATCCCTCTCCATTGTTGTTGTTAGAGGCTTTTTGAGCGAGCTCACTGGACCGGGCGTACTAGTAGTGCCGTCATATGAAAAGTGTTATCCTGGAATCTGTGCGAGCCAAACTTAGTGTGGACTGGGTGTGGTGGGCTCAATGTTGGTTCGGGAGTGTGAAAGATGTGTGTGTGTGTGTGTGTGTGTGTGTGTGTGTGTGTGTGTGTGTGTGTGTGTGTGACCTGAACCACAGAGTCCAGAGTGTATCCATGGCAGAAGGGAATTGTTTGTTCTGTTGGACCACACAGAAAAGGTTCAGAGTCTGTGTTCCTTTTAAGAAAGTCTGTGATTAGGCTTGGC
>OMNV01004175.1:4251-21420 GCA_900303265.1 Brotula barbata
CCAGCCGTTTCCTCTCTCTCTCTCTCTCTCTCTCTCTCACACACACACACACACACACACACTCACACACGCGCTCCTCTCTCGTCCTCATTCTGGCCTACTAATTGCCAGATATCCTATTGATCTTTGTGTAAGGCTCAGATGGACTCCCAGTCATGAACTTGGCCTGGCTGTACAGTCTCTGATGTTTTGACAGAAGTAATAAAACCCAACCCATAACACTTTAAAACCAACAATAGTAGCTATGTTAAACTTCTGGCTAAGCGCTCAGGGTTCTGCGCTGGCTCCCATCATATACAGCTGTAATGTGTGTCAGATAGCACTCCTCCGTGTTCACAGATTAGAGGCAGGACGTAAAAATGATACGACTTAAATGTGTTGTAAAAATCAGGTTGTGCTGTCACTGTTGGTAAATGTGAGAGTCGATCACCATGCTGATTGTTTGGGTTATTAAATGTGTATCCAATATATGATTATGTATATAGTCTGAGCCATGTGTTCATCAGCCAGTTTCTCCCTGTGAGAGAGACAAGATGGAGAAACTGAAACTACAAATTCACAATCCGTTTATCCATAATTCTAATAAATCGTCACACATTTAGCCAGTTTTGTTGTTTGTTATTCACAAAATACATCAGAAGCTAAACCAAAACCAAAAGGAATAAGTAGTCTTGTTGCCTTGCTTTGAGGTGGAAATCAGCTTTGGTGTTTTACTTCTGTGAAACAGACTGTTGAAGATACGGCAGCTTAGTTTAGCTCCAGGTCAGGTGGCGCCATTGCATTCGCCACTTTGCTGAATTATCACCTACCTGTAATTTTTGCTGTATTTTTTTTCTTTTTTATGAAGTAGTCAATTAGATCTGGGAACCTGGTGAGCAGAGCTAATACCATCTCAGGCGAGACCCAGGCAAGGTTGAGCTGCAGTGTGCACATGGTGCACGTGATAAACTCTGTGACAAGTCAGAGATTAAGGTGTTCCTTTCAAATGTACGTACAGCTATAATATTTTCCAGCATTTTACATTCAGCAGGCATATGATGTGTGAAGGCGGAGTGTCTCTGTTACATTGTTCTCTCCCGCCACTCTTACGTTTTTGTTAACCCCAGTAAATTTATCTATTTAATTAAACATATCATAGTCCTCTGTGATATGCACCTTGCATAATTTACTTATTGTGATAAGGAAAACATTGTTTGGCCCTGACGCACACCAAACCAGATCTTAATAGTTTGAGTTTGTCAAGGGACATCTTGGCAAGTTGTTAAATTGTAGTTGATGTAAATAAGCCAATTACTGTTCCAGATAATAATGTGCATACATTAGGTATAAGATAACGTAACATGGTACAGCTCTGTGTAATCAATTCATTCTAGCTACCTGAGGTTACATTCCCTCTCCGTGGTCTTAATGTTGAGTTGAAGCTGTTGGTTGCGGCCAGTAAAGCCACATGGTGGAGCCGACTCTTGTTTTGTTATTGTTTGGAGACCACATTCTAGCACAGCTTAATATTCGCAAACTCAGTTCATTTTGCAACTAAGCTGTTGTAAATTGGTGGAGGCTGCTGAACTCACAGTGCATTATTATCACTTTGCCTGCTGATCATAGGATGCAGTGGGAAATGCGACACTCTGGTGGTTTCACTGAGCTATCTTGTGTTTCTGTTTGATGATGTGAATGCCACTTTATTGTGTTTTATAGCAATTCTTGTTTACTCTAAACGGTACCTCTGATTGGAACACCACTTGTAAGTGCTAAGAACAAACACGTCGTTTCCACAAAACATCTCGAGGCTGAAATGATTTTAGCCGCAAGACAAATGTCCCTCAGACCATTTTACTCTTAAAGGACTTATTTAATATCACAACTTTTCAACAATCAAGGTCCTCACAATTGCTTCTTTGGACTATGTTTGTCCAGCACCTGATCACAATTGCATGGGACTGGCTGTTCATACCAGCTTGTTGATTTTTGTTGCAGTTAGGCCATCTTTGCGTTCTGTAAGATGTAGATGATAATAAGCTGCCTGTGGAGTCCATCTGCTTCTCGGTATTTTTGATGATGTGAGGAAAAAGCGCTCAGTGTCTGAAAATAACTTCTACTTTGCCTCTGATATATGTTTTATTTTTTATGAAGATAAATTAACGCTTGAGAGAATTGTTGTGGCCACATGTAAAGACCCAATAAAGGGACAGAAAATGTTGTATAACAGTTTTGTTTAATGAAGATGATACATGTGAGTGGAATATTCTGTAAAACATTATGGAATTTTAAGTTGGCAATGGATGGAGCATAACAATTGGATTACTTTGCACAAGGTTGTAGGATGTTTTTTTTCTTCATGGGCACACTTAGTTCTACGTAGTTAAGTTACTATTTCAGTGCTATGTGAATGAATGATTGTATGAATACACGCATGTACCCAGCTGCTACGAGCATGTAGAACACCAATAAATTAGGATACGACAGAAAGAGTTGGATGAATACAGAAGCATCAATAAAATGCCACATTTATGTTCAGGTTAAAATTATGACGCAAAAGAACATAATGACTAATGAAATACAAACATAAAACATAGTCAAGAAAGTACAGACTCATAATATTTTGAGATTAAACAACTTGATAAACAAAGCTGTTCGTAGTGAGGTATGTTTATACAGAGCCATCCTCTTCCAGACATCTTCTGTGAATAAAGCTATCATAGAAGGTTCATTTAAAGAACATGTAAACTCATAATCGTTCATTCAAGGCACATTCGGACATCCTACCAAAACATTCCTGTAAAGTTTTTTGTCTAAACTGTAATAGATAGGACAGTACGATATGAATTACACATTTAATAATATTAAAACAATGTTATACAAATGAAGGTGTCTCATCTTTCAAAATAATAAGGAATATCCTCTTGAAAATTGCTCTTCACAGTAAAGTATTTTTATTACCCAGACTGTAGTCCTGCAGCTTTAGATAATGATGAGCTCTTCTACCTGTTTGCCTGATTTAGTTTTTACCTTAACTACCTAAACCAATTTTCTCCTTCCTTATATCTTTCAATATAACTATATAATTAAATTTAAGTGCATACACAACGTAAAAATGCAGACAGAGTACTGGTATTAGATTACAAAGTAAAGAGAAATAATTCTACTTGCAGTTTAGTAGAATGCAGAAGTCACAGTAAGGTTTATTGTTGATTCAATCCCACCTAAGCTAAGGCCTGAGACCGTCTGCTTCTCTCGGCTCGGTTTTTGTGATTGTGCACACTGCATGCATACACAGAAATGTGGACGGATCCCGAATGGACACACACACACACACACAGACACACACACACACAGACACACACATGCTCACCTTTAGTGGTGACAGATCTTTGGGCAGTGGTACAATTTAACCCCAATCAATCACAAACTGGAAAGGTTGAGTGTAAATGTCATCCAACCAGCAGGGGCTGGCAATGTTGGCTGGCTAAGTGTGTGTGTCTGTGTGTGTGTGTGTGTGTGTGTGAGAGAGAGAGAGCGAGAGAGAGAGAGAATCTGTAGTTGTTGGAAGTCCTGTCAGTGTTCCGAGCTTTGACCTTGGCCATGTCTGGCACAGCAATGGGTGGCCACTTCTTACACCTGGACGGACATGGACGCACACACATACACACACACACACACACACATTTTTGCCCCATGCTTTCTGCCTGCGTGGTCTCAAGCTGGCTCAGTCAAATTTTGAGTTGACATACAAATACCACTGCATTAAGCTCTTGCACATGGCTCTAAATCCCATTCATTCCATTGATATGTTGACCTCACATTATCCATTGCCCTGCCCCATACCATGACTTCACCCACCATGTTTGTAGAAACAGAGCAATCTCCCCATCGTTTGGCAGTGCAGACTGGCATGGCTGAGAGAGTTTCACATGTATGCCTGATGTTTTTGTTTTTAGCAGCCGCCTTGGTTTTCATCTCTCTTCATACTCTTCATTTTCAGCCTGCAGATGGGTCAAGATCTTGTTAAAAATAGCCAAGCAGCATACGAAGAGTTGGCATGTGTAAAGAAAAGCCATTACACTGCAGTTAAATGCTTTTTTGTCATGACCTGTGGCTGCTTATCAAGTTACGTCCCACCATTGCTGGGCTGTGTGGAAGATTCCATCCAGCTTCTCACCAGCCTAAGAATAAACCACGGCTGCCGGAGGAGTCGTGCCATAACGGATACCTCATCTTTACCTCTGGGAACGCTGATTAACGCTAAATGATTATGTCTCTGTGTGTCTGGGGTGATTGTGCACCACCCGCTGTTACACAGTGTGTTGTTTGTAAAACAAGGGGCAAGTGTGGTGAGTTCCCAATTAGCATTTAGCAGCCCTCATGATTCCCCTTTGAATTGTAAAATCCAAGGGATTGCTCAGCAGTGTGACCAGTATTATCTGGGTCTAATCCGGACTTGTTTTGGTTTAAACTTGCTTGCTTTCTCTTTTTCTTGCTCTGCTCTATTAATTATTCATCTTTTCTCCTAGTTTAAACATCCTGTTAATTTTGTAACACGGGGTTTAAGCAGACCATTAAACAGTTTGTTATTGTCTTAATCGTTATCATTATAAAAGGATTTAGTATTAAAAAGTCTTAAATCCATCAAAACTCTTACAAAGACTGCATCGATAAATCTCAGGAAAGAATTTTGAGATTTTGTGTCAAAGTTTGCGTTTGAATTGGCGAAACCACCAGCAGTAACTTTTTTTCACTCTCTCGTCTCAAATGTAGATTTCCGAAACGGACTCAGGTTAGTTGTCGCCCATAGTGCAGTACGTTTGAGCAGGTGTTTACACAGTCTAATCAACCGGACTGAGACCCAAAAGAGGAGACGGTCTCGTTCCAAACTACTTCTGGAGCGGTTCGTTTGTGGTGGGACAGTGATCCGACCTCGATCTGACCCAACTGACAGCTGTACTCCAAAAGTTTGAACCTTAACGGCTTTAAACCTATTTTTTTCCCCCTCTTTTTATAACATTGTTTAGAAACATGTTATATAAAGGTTTCGGGTAGTTATTATTATTATTGGTTTAAAACTGCCCACTTGTACATTTAGACCTTCAACAGGACAACATTTCAGCTCTACAGGCAGCAGTGTAAGTGAAAGTAGTTTGTAGTTTTTGTCCGGCTTTCTTCAGCGCATATCAGGTTTGTTTTGTTGTTTTGGGGCCAGCAGGCTGTACATTCTTATTAGGTCCCTCATTCTTAACTTGCTTCATATTTCACTTTACCTTTGTGCCCCTGACGATCTGACCAATAAGTGAACGTTTTCACGTGGTTGTAGTGATGCAGTTTGGTTTGCTTGGATTTTTCCCAGTGTGATAAGAAACCAAAGCATGGAGAAAATGCTCTAGTTCAAAAAATAATAAATAAATTAATAAACTGATTTGGACCAGAGCAGAGGAACTACAGGTGTGAAAACGGCATTAGTTACCATGTTAGCCAAAGCTATATTTGTTTTGCAACAGCTGCACAACAGTGAAGAAACACCTTTTCTTTAGCAATCTCATGAGAGCCAAAGCATGGTGTTTGCTGCATTTGATTGTTGCCTTACAGCTGTTTTACAAACTCTCCACACACACACAAACACAATCACACACGCGCCCTTCACTCCCAGTCCCAGTCTGGCGCTGCTGATGACGGCTCATCCTGTTCAGATATGATAAGCAGACAAACTGCTCTGTCCCCTGGGCTGTTTCTGTTTTCTGTGTCTCAGAAATAGAAAAGAGCGATGCGGTGTGGCACTAAACTCCCTCTGTCTGCTTCCTCTTTGATCAGGCCGCAGGTTCAAAGCCTTGGCTTCATATTCACTTCTATCTCTCCCACTCTTCCCTTCCTCTTCCATACCGTCTTTCTCACTGTTTTTCACAATTACCACCAAGATGGGCATGTAGTTCCTCATTAAAACGGATTAGAGCCATCTCCACGTCTCACAGGGCCCAAGAGGGACAGTTCCCCTTTCTAGTCATCCCCGCCTGTTTCTCTCAGAGATCAGGTTCTTTGATTTGGCCAGATAAAGACCCCTTTCATGTCGGCGGGGATGGTTAGCGATTACACTGTCAGACCCATCGTTTTGGCAACTTTGACAAATTTGCTGTGGGTGGGGTGGCTGTGGGGATTGCAGTGGGAGGGCAGCGTACATGGATATTCACAATAATTGAGCTGTCATTATCCAGTGACCCTGCCAGTCGCAAGTGCACAAGCCTCACCAGTTCACTATTTGTTTAATACTTGGCTAACTTTCCTTGAGGGAATGATGGATAGAAATAGAGGAAGCAGGGTATCAGTCCCCTGATGAATGCCCCCACTTATGTGACCACCTCTCTTGAACGCTCCTGTCCAGGAAAATTGGCTCCATTATATCGGTGCTGTAAGTTTCTTTTCTCACCCTGCTCCTCCCCGGTGCAGCACAATTAGACCCATATCACTGGCTGCCATTTATTTTCATAGAAAATGAAAACTGGTGGCATGTTGATTACTGAACTCCCCAGAGACAAAAGGGCCACTATTGGTGTGGTTTAATTTCATTAAGTAGAGTGTGGCGCAGTGGATAAATATATTAAGAGCTCCCTCTCAATCTAAGCCCGCCGTTTACCTCAGCTACTCTGTATGCCAAACAAACACACTGGTGTTACACACGTGTGCAATTGGAACATATCTCCTGAAACGATTTAGCTGTAATGAGATGCATTTCGATGCAGTTCGTAGTTTTGACCTGCAATGTTTAAAAAGATAAATAAGTTCGGACCTGAGGTTTCCTGTGTGCATCGGCAATTGGTAATTTTTCTCCCATCGGAGCTTCTTTATGATGTTTAGATGACGTATCCTTAGCACTAACAAATGGATAGCAACATGCAGCTAGAGACGTGCGGAGAAACTGAAAATTTGGTCTTCCACGGAACCAGAAGACATGCTGTTGTGTGTCAGTACTCTGACTTTGTTATTGTGCAAAATGTGTTGAGATGCGACAACAAACACCCCGAGTGTACAGTGCCACAGGTTCTGTCGGGACAGAGCAGAAAACGGAATTCTTTGCTTCCAGTATCGAGCCAGAGATCAAATAGGACAGTAGATGTTAAGTAGTCCAATTTAAGCTTAAAAATTCACTTCAATAGCTCAGAGTCCAAACTAAAAACTCAACTGCAGACACTTTGATATTGCACACCATGATCTCCCATTTATTGCATCATTCTTTTCTCCTTATTCTTCAGCTCTACAGGCATTGATGAAGTTCAGTCTGACTTTTGGGTGATGCTGTGTTAGCCATTCATCACATATGTGAATTCTTTATTCTGATACATCGACTGATTGGTTGAGGGTAACGCTTTTGAGCTGTCGGTTACTGCTGGTTGTGTGTTTTTGTGTGTGTGTGAGTGTGTGCTGGAGCACTGTAGTATTCCTGTATGAGTCCAGAGATTCGGATCAAGGAAATAAGAGTCCTGCTCGTTAACCTGGAGTCAGATTGGTTGTGAAATGACGAGGACGATGGAATGCGTTGCTGCCTCTAACTGTGAGTGAATGTGTGTACATGTAGACATGTAGGCGTTAGAAGGGTCCTGGCTAAAACATTTCAAGATGGCCCATTAGCTGGCATGGGCCGTCCCTCCCGACACTAGGATTCCTCTGTGCTGACCCCCGCTCTTCCACCTCTCAGCCCCTCCGTCCCAGAGGCCCCCAGCCTCATCCTGCCAAGTGTACGGTTCCAAAGTAACGATGAGGCTGCCTGCGTGTGAAAATATTGAATTGCAAAAACATCCCTGGGTGAGAGGGTGTGTGAATGGAGCTTTCAGCGCCGGGCCCGACCCGGGCCCTCTGCTACTGACTGACGGACAACAAATGGCATTTTGTGTCCAGAGAGCGAGGGGACAGGGAGAGGGGAAAGAGAAAAGAAAGGAAGAGGAGAGAGACAGAGAAAGGAGCGAGATCTTGAGGGTTTTCAGGCCTCTTCAGTCTGGGGCCCTATATGCAAGTCTGAAGTGCCTTATCACATGACCTGTCTGACCTTTGGCCCCCACTCAGCTCAGGCTGTCAGGCAGCTCTCTGATGGCGGCCACAAAGTCTTGCGGACTCAAAGCTCGCCATTCACCCCCCCTGCAGCTGTTCTCCAAAGGTAATAGGTAAAAGTAATGTCAGTGACCTCCACTTTCACCATCTCTACAGGAGGGCAAAACTCTTAAGATTCCCTGATAATGTCAGCGGTGGCCATTTTGACTCGTGTGAGACGAAGCCAAACTCGTTTTGGAACTTTGGAACAGAGAAACAGAGACATTTCATTTTTCGGAGTTTTGAAAACAGATGGAAACTCAGATTGACAAAGTGATGAAAATGTTAAAAAGCATGGAATTGTCTCGAGTTGCCGTGCACCGGGAATATCATTGTGTAACTCGGCTCTATGTGTGGGACATAAGTGAATTTCTGATGTCTCGGTGGACGGACTGGGTCACTGTATGACCGTAACCCCCGTCTCACTTTGCAACCCACACTTTGGCATCTCTCTCTCTCTCTCTCTCTCTCTTCCTCTCTCTCTCTTAACCAGTCCTAGGATTCTTTTTTTTTTCTCTTCTCTCTTTCTCCTTTTCCCCCTCCTTCTCTGGAACTCTGGAGTTTCTCTCTCCGGTCTCCTTTGAAAAGATGCGGCGTCTTTGTCCAGCCTGATAAAGGATGCCATAGTTCCCCTTTTCCCCTTCTTTGTGGCCCGAGGCTGGCGGCTCCTGTAGAAGTGCAAATGGTATCCTCTCGGAGGGGCTATCCCCGCGGGTCCTGGAGGGCCTTCTCTCTCCTCCAGGCTGGGCTAATTACCACCGTGCCCCCACAGCCCCCACCAGCGCTCTGGTCCCTGGAACCATGGACGGCACATTCCCACAACCAGCACCTGGCCTTCTTTTCTCCTGGCCTGCTTTGATGGCTGACACCCCAGCCTACCCCTCCCTCCATCCTCATCCTCTTCTTCTCTCTGCCCCACTACCTCATCTCTCTCTTTAACTTCTCCCTCTCTCACATCTCTCTCATTAATAGGGGTTTTAAATTGCTTTCTGACCCTGACAAACTGCTCTTGTTGAAAAGGGAGATGTCGCAGAGGGAGGGCAGCTGATGTACACAAGGGATGAAAAGATGGCAGCGCAGTTGGTGTAGGATGTATAGCTCTGAAGTGCATTACTGATTGGAGTCAGCAAGTTTGTCCAAGTACGCCCCAGTTCCTCCTTCCGAAGACTAGACTAAGAATATGTGTTATGAAAACACGCTGCATGTTAAGATGAAAACAAAATAATCCACAGTCTCTCACTCCTGTCGTCAAAATGGCAACGTTTCGGCCCAGCTGAGAGTTAATATATGTTGTCTAACCTCTTGAACTTCACTAACCAAAAGTGTCCATCTTTATAAACACTGTAAATTTGTTTTAAATTCTGCCCAAAGTTTAAGTTTTAAAGATAACAAATATCAGGGTATGCAGTAATTTTTGTCATCATATATCCTACCAAAGACCCAGCTGATTTCATTATCAGCACAGTACTTGTTTAATTGGGTGTATTCTGGGGAAATCTGTATAAAAATGATACCCAACACAGGTATAAGAGAACTATAAGGCAAATAAAAAAATGCCGTAGCTTTTTCTCAACAATTATCAGAACTGATTTTAGGATTCTTTTAATGAAAGTCCTATGAACTATTCAATTTTTAAATATTTCTCTATGCGGTATCCTCACATTATTAATGGGGTTATTAATGTAACTAATTTACAGCCTACTATTACATTATTTTGATAGCAATTACCTAATCTTGAAAATAGTTTTTCACCTAATTATACGTCATATCTCTGGTTTATAAATTCTGACTCGTGGCTGGAGTGGAATTTACTGCACTAGTGTAGTAATTGCAGATGGGCATTCTACATCTAAGCTTAAATCAATTTGTATTAAATACACACACACACACACGTACGCACACGCACAGAAAGCGAGAGAGAGAGAAAGAGAGAGCGAGAGAGAGTGAGAAATATCTAATTTAGTTGCATATTTGCGTTCTACTGCCCATAGGCTTAATCAATAGCTTCCCCCAGTGGATTTGACCAATTCATAGCTGGCCTTTGTGCAGCCCAGCGATCTCAGGGAGGGCATTTGGACAGCTTTCAGAGGAAAACAAATAGCTCTATTACAATCTCGCATCTCTGTGATGGTCAGTGTCCCAAAGGCAAAGTGTAGTAATTGTATGTTCTCCGCACAGGAAAAGGCTGTAGGATAACCAAATAACACGGCGCTCCAGTCCTCTGAGCAGTGCTGATTACTCTGTCGGCTCATTGTTAGAACCCCCAAACCCCTCGAACTTAATATTTGCAAATAGGCAGCTGACTTTACTAACTGACTTTTGGGAATACGCAAATTAATTTTTACTCAACGCAGTTTTTCGCGATCATCCATGAATACGTTGGTTGATGGCATTTGTAGAATAAATTTTTTTTTTTTTTTAAATCTGTAATTTTGCTTTTGGGATATACAGTAAATAATTTTCTTGTTGATCTGCTGCATTCGGTCCAACTATTATTAATATATAATTAATTTTAAGAGAGGCTACAGTATGTAAGATGAACACAGGTGATCATTGTTCTTGGTTGTGGTAACAAACCATATTAATTGTAGCAGTGATTACTCGTACGTTACAGATTCATTCAGACCGGAAGACGAGATGAGTGGTACTGGAGCTGTACACACCCAAAGCAGTTACTCTTGATTATGAGAACGAAGCATTGGTTAGTCATCCTGGTATTACTCAAACTAGTGTACTGACAGCATTTACACTTTGGGTTAGACAGACAGCAATGTCTCTACAAGGTGGAGAAATTTTAGAACATTCCAGCTACATTTGGGTCTGTAGTAGTGGTAGGGTCTGTAGTAGTGGTAGGGTCTGTAGTAGCGGTAGGGTCTGTAGTAGTGGTAGGGTCTGTAGCAGTGGTAGGGTCTGTAGTAGTGTAGTCAAGGCCTCTGCGAGTTTAGGAAAGACAATTCAAGACATTGTAAGAAGACAATGAAATTTAAGATCAACGTCATAGCTCTGTTGTTGTTGATGCAGGTATCTGACATGAAGTAGAGCTCTGTGCTACTGAAGTGGAAGCTATGGAACACGACTGAAAAATGTGGGATCTCATGGGTTTGATTCCATTTGTGCGGAATTTAAATGTCTTCTTGCACCGTGTAGAAACCCTGTAGGTACTTCTGATTGTCTTAATATCTGACCAGAGACTCTTGTGAGTTTAATTCTTTGTTTTTCCAATTTGTTCATTTCATTCTGAACCTTTTCTATTTTGATTAAACTAAAATTTGTCATGAGTTATTGCCTACGTTCCAGTTCTGACATCCTGCCTATTGCCCCATTGCTGCCATTTCCCAGCCACAGCTGCCCTTCTCTATACAGTTCACACATCATCACCTACAGGACTTGGATGATGTCATGAACCGAGCTGCTTCTTCCCTGCCAGTCTCAGGCATAACGACTATCAACTGGATGTTACGTCTATGCTGGATCATCCAGGCATTAAAGTCAAATTCCAGAGTTGGATACTCTTACACTGTTAGATATCAGGTTGTGATATTAAGCGCATTCCAGAGGTGATTTTTCCCAGAATTCTTTTTAACAGCCGTAAGAGAATTTGTAGCCTTCAACCATTTGTTTTATATGCAAGTGGAGAGAAGAATAATGAGTGTGATACTAAGACCAAAAACAAGGACAGTCACCGAAATCCAACGCCCAAACTGGACCTTTACCAGTTACGTTAAAAGTAACCGCCGTACCTTACGCCCGATACACAGTGTCAGCCCGAACGTCGTTGCTCTTGTACAACTGACAAGGTTCTCAAGCAGCAATTGCTCATCTGTTCGCCCATGGCAGTGTTAAAATGAGGAGTGGTCGTTCGTGGGGCAGCAGAACATGTTTACGCTTTAAAATACCTGAAACCACGTCTAAGTACAAGTCTTCTATTGTGTCATGTTTTTCTGCCATGTAATGAGCAAAGTGTTCAGATGTGCCTTACAACGTGCGTGCGCTCTGCGGCAAGATTCTGTTTTCCCCTGACGTCTCCCGACGTCGTTGCACCACTTATGTGACCGTTCAGGCATTCTGGGGATTCTAGAAGCTGAAGAAATGCTCGCTGCCACCTCATCTCACACCTGCTTCACCTCTGGGAGCTTCGGTTTGAAAATGTTTTGGAATTTGGTATTAAAAAAGCCTACAAGTACGTTGTGTAGGCAAATCGCTACCTATTTTTGTGAATATCACTTGACACTACACAGATGCATACATTTGTGAACTGTCTGTTGTGGGTTACAACTAATCAAAAGTCCAATTAAATCTTCCATACCTTCGGTGGTTGAAAGCTGTTCCCGTACTCCTGTGAGGTGAAACGCGTAAGCAAGTCTTCTACGGGAACAAATCTGTTTAAAATCTGGCTCCTTTTATGCCAAGTCTAGTCTCCATCTAGTCTAGTCTCGGCATCTAAATACCAACGAACCACGTTTAGGTGCACTTGGCTTGGCAGGTGACGCTCTGATTGGCTCAATTCATGTTTGGGCCAAAACAGGCCTACGATTATGATTAGGTGCCTAAAAACGACCACTTTGCACCCTGCGCCTCACCGTGCACCCAGATTACACGCCGTCTAAAAAGCGAAATGGACTTGGACACGCCCCAAAGCGTCGCGCGCTGTAGTACGACAGACCGAGTACCATAGATCTTTTAAATAGGGCGCTGGAAATGTTACACTCAGCGTTTCTATTGTTTGGTAGAGGGAGACGTAGAAGTCTCCTCACTCTCCACCTCTCTCCTCATCAAGTTGAGCCACATCCTCTCTTTCGTGGACGAAAAAGGAAAGCGGAAGATCCGGTTTCTGAATTGTGTTTTATGAGCGGTTGAAACGGCCACTTTTGTGGTTTTTGTCTGTCCGCGTTGGCCGTTCAACTTTAGGTTCCTGAGGTTTTCTGGAGATGTCAATTAAGCTGTTTTAATTGGGAAGATTTTATTTCAAACAAATGTTTGCACTCAGAGACCAGGATTTCGGTCAGATGGGGGGTGTTGCGTACATGTTTTTTTAGCGCCACGTTGGCTTCATGAATCTACTTCTCCATATTAAAAAAAAAAAAAAAAAAAAAAAAAAAAGCAGTGAAAGCTCACTTGGATGACCACACGCACACACAGAAAGACAAACACACACGCGGCACTGACAGAAACGTCTTGTTTTTTCAGTGGCACTGGAGAGCTGTGTTTCAGAATTGCGTGATGAAGCAATGACAAAGCAAACAAAATTGACAGGTGGGCGAGACTGCTGCTGGCCTTGGCTCAGTCTTTACATTTCTGACTTTATTCTATGTGGACTGGAATGTCTTCTCTCCAGAGCTGCACGATGTGGAGAAAAAGTGTGATGTGCAATAACTTGTTGGATGATATGATAACGATATGTGTTGCTAAATGTTGTGTAATATCAAAACAATTCCAATTGTACGTGCCTCTATAGAGCATAAGACAGACATTTTAAGAGATGACAGTTACGGGATGTGTTTTCACTGCTCTGTGCTCTGGGACACTTGTGGACGCAAGAATTTTTAGGTCAGAGATGATGAAATGAAATGCTTTTTTCGGACTCAGTTGTCCTTTTTGGCTGAGGAACCGATTGTAGATGCTGAAAAAAAATCCACTTTCAGTCATCAAGGAGCACAGACAGGAAGAGAAAATAACTTTCGTCCATTCCACCCTCAGACATTTTTAAGATTAGTGATGTTATTTTAATAGATTTTATCATGGACCAGATTTATTATTATAAAATATGATACAACATTCAGCCCACCGTTTCTCTTCACACAACACAAATGGAATAAGAAATTTTGTTGTTTTATTTTACACCTTCTAGAGGATATATTTTATATTTATTCTAGAACTAATAATATTAAAAGGATTCAGATTCACGGTGTACTTTATGTATTTTTCCAAAAACTTTGCATTAATCATTAAAAAGCAGTTAGATGAAAATAGTCTAAGTATTCACATCCCTTCGCCACACTTTTTCTCAGACAAATATGAAAGTACGGTGCCTTATTCCAAGTCCCTGATTCATGACTCGCCCTATGTGTTCCTTGCCACTCCTCTCCCTCGTTTTAATTAAAACTAGGTGTGAGAAGCGCTGTCTTCTCTTCTGACACCTCACTATTTATCTACTGGACACGGGCTCAGGGCGCGACCCGCGGAAAGAAGGACAGATTTTTGTTTTTAGAGAACTGCATGGGACTTTGATGCCAAGTTCCTCCACGGCAAAAGGCAAGGCCCAGACCCAGCACATCTGAGAGTACTTTGGTGAAATAACAGCAAATGTTTGTCTTGTATTGTATGGCACGCTGCTGGAGGAGCGCTAAAGCCCCTTCTTCCAGCGCCTAAAGCACCTCTTAATAAAATAGTTAAGAATAACTCCTTTACCTTAATCTTCCCCTCAGATTACTGCACTCGGGGCGGGAAATTAGCAGCAGGCCCATGCGCTTCCCTCTTTCCTGGTCTTCTTTCTCCGACACTGTTGTGTCTTTATTTTCAAACGTCTCCCTCTCTATCCTGTCCTGCTGTTTTTCTCAGTCACTCACTTCTTCATATTTTTCGTCTTTTCCTTCCCTTCATCCCCCTCTTTGCGGTAGGCTTGATGAACTCTCGGTGGCT
Source organism: Brotula barbata (assembly GCA_900303265.1). Classification (NCBI taxonomy): domain Eukaryota; kingdom Metazoa; phylum Chordata; class Actinopteri; order Ophidiiformes; family Ophidiidae; genus Brotula; species Brotula barbata. The sequence continues at coordinate 18,958 of OMNV01004175.1, forward strand.
GCGTTTACGCCTTGCAGGGGGAATGGCATTTTATTGGGTCAGCATTAGAAGCAACATGTGGCTAATGGGTGGTTGAATTTTCCATGGTCTGGTCCTCATCAGTGCAGAGAAGGGGGCTAAACAACTAAACATGGCCGTTGACAATTGATACGAGCCCTTTTAAGTGGATCTGCTTAGTTGAAGAGGGGGTGGGTAGGGGCACGTGAGAGCTTACAGTAAGTGTGTGTGTGTACGCATAGGGACCTGTGTGTGCTTTTGCCTTTGCATGTTAATTAGGATAGTAACAGGCACATGCACATACGCATTGCTACAGCATTCCTTGGGGAATGCATATACTAGAAAGAGCATGTGTGTGTTTGTGTGTGTGTGCGTGTGCGTGTGCGTCTACGTGCGTGTGTGTCCCTTGCGTCCAGGAGTGTAACCCACACCTTGAGTATGGCACTAGCGGGCCCTTTGAGCGTGGTATGTCCCGTTGTCTGATCCCCGTAACCAGAACTCTCTCTTTACTGCTTCCTGTCCACTTGGCCCACCTTTTGCCTTGCCCGCCCGCCTGCCATCTGTGTCTGCCAAGATGCACATACACACACACACACACACACACACACATGCAGACACCCACATTATAGTTAGGACAGAGGTCTTCCTATCTGTGTTTTACATGTATAAGTGCCCAACAAGCATCGATTTTAAATTTGTCTCCTTTAATGTCATTAATCAAACCTGTTTTTTTCACTCTTTCTTAGTATAGCTGTGTCTTGATGCACACCTTTCCACTTGCACTGTGCTGCTGTCTTGTCACAGTCACCAGGCGGTGGCACTGATTTGGATTCTGCAGAATTCCAAGTTATTGACAAAAGGGAATTTTTTTATTATTTCTCATTATTTTACTGCTGCTCAGCATCCATGACTTATATGAATTCGTACCACATTCTTGTCTCACTTGTACTCCAACCGTGATGCTCTGCACACACACTCCACTCCACAGTTACATCTAACCTATAGTGACATACTGGAATTCCACTTGGGAGGAGTAAAGATTTGCTTTAGTAAGACGGAGGCATGTCAACTTGTGGAATGCATCTTCTTGGCCTTTTCGTGATTTGACTCATATTGCACCTTTCCAGAGCAAACTATGACAATATATCACTGACCTATGCATGTTTTAATGCTGGGAAAAACCCAAAGAAACAAATATATACAGTAACACCACATTTATCAAGGATGGAAATATCAGCAGGCCAGTTCTTAGCGGCATTACTTCATTCTTGTTTACCTCTGAGGCTCAAGTGGATCTGCATCTGGGCCGCATCCTGGACCGTTTTGTCTCCTATGGAGCCAAAGTGCAGTCTGAGAGGCTGCAGCAGGTCAAAGATAACTTGGTTCTTTTCACTAACAGTATGTTTCATTCACTGTAAAATCGATGTCATCACTCTTCCAAAGCATCTCTGAAGTGTTCTTTTCTGCTCTTTGTGGTATCAGTATGATTAAAACATTTTATCCTCCTTTATATTGTATTGGCATCAAAGCCACATTGTGCTCCATGTGTGTATCTAAATTACAGACCTGTGTTTAGGTAGCATTACTGAGCTGGGGGCATGGTGGGTTTCAGTATCAGGGGTTACTGGTTGGCACTTTGATCACTTCCTTTTGGCTCTTCATTCCTTCATTGTGTTCAAGATCAGATCTCTCCCTCCCTCCCTCTCTCTCTCACTCTCTCTCTCTCTCTCACACACACACACACACACATGCATACACACACAGGTGGAGGGGGCAGTGTCAGGTGTAGCCAGGGACAATGCAGGGATGCGTGGCACCAAGCCAACATGGTGTCTTTGACAGTGACAGCGGCGGTGTGCTCCTTAAAGCCGCTGCTCTCCTCTTTCATCACCTACAGTCAACAAGCGTGTAAGGACCATTTCTGGCCAAAAGAATAAAATAAAATAAAATAAATCTTTTTAAAATGCACATGAAAACCAAAACTGTACCTCAATAAAATTAAGATTTAAGTTGATCTTTAAAAGTCTGAAATTTGTTTATGTAAGAGTAAGGCTTTATTTGATATTAAGAACTCATTTAAGATTTGGTGTGTAAGGTTTTTTTTGTATTTTATTGTCTTTTTCTGAATAGATACTTTTTAAATGAAGATTGTTTATATTTTATGGTACTCAGTGGCCATTTTCAGCAGTGGCTAGAGATTGAATTGCTGAATGAACGGAGGGAGAAGGGCCCTGTTTTTGGGTGTGGATGTGGTTCATGTATAGTGAAGCGGCTCAGTGGTGTCTCCTGGTTTAACAGTTAGCACAGAGTGCCGAGCTGTTCGTGAAATCTGATTTCAGTGCAGCACAAATAGTGGGAACACCTGATGAAAGTGGATAAATAGAAATTGCTTTCACAATACGATAAGGGTGTAAGTAGAGTTGGAGAAAAAAAAAAAAAAAAAAAAAAAAAAAAAGAAAATTTTTT
>OMNV01004177.1:1898-13027 GCA_900303265.1 Brotula barbata
CACACACACACAACACCCAAATAGGCATAATATCACGATCAACCAAAGAACATGGAAAAAAGGGACAATAAGGAGGAATAAGTGTATATTCTGTTGCTATGGTGACTGTGGCTTGGCATGATGGATGCTGACTGTGTCCTTGAGAGAATCACACAGAGAAGGTGTTTCACACACACACACACACACTCAAAATCACACACATGCACACTCAGGGCTGAATGACAGGCATCTGTATTAACAGCTAAGGCCAATGGAATAGCCTTCAGATGAAAGCCCCAGATGTGTGCATGTCCCTGTGTGTGTGCATACGTGTGTGTGTGTATGTGTGTGGGTTTAAGCCACGGGTGAGATAACAGAGCAGCAAAATTTGAATAGCATTATGGCTTATGACTTTTGTGGAGACAACAGCAGTTAGTTTGGTTCCCATTTCCCCCCAGTACCCAGAAGTCCAGTGACCTCTTTGTTTGTGCATTCAAATATCATGGAAAATATGTGCGTGTGAGATTCAGTGGAAAAGTTAGTGTGTGCGTGTGTGTGTGCACTTGTGTAGCGGTGTTGCAGAGTATAGTGCAGTACAATGACAAGCTTTGGTTTCGCTTCCGTATCATTCCTCATGCAAATGATGTCTTTGTTGCCGCTGCAGTCTGCATACTTCCTGTACAGGGCATGTGTGAGTGTATGTTTGTCTGTGTGTGTGTGTGTGTGTGTGAGAGAGTCTGCTCTTGTTTTTCTGCATGGCCGTGCAGAAAATAATTTATGTATATATATTTCTTTGTGTTTTCTGCATGTAGGTGTGTTTTTTTTTTTTATTAATGTGGTTGTGTGTGTGTCACCATATGTACATTTTGTATTTAATGTGATTAAAACTGAAATTGCTGACAGTATTGAATACATTTTTCACTTCTATCATCAGTTACTGCTTTAGTCCGAAATGAAACGGCAATAAACAATAATGAAAATGTATAAGTATACAGTTGGAGTCCACTTGTACGATCAGGAGTGTAAGGAATTTTTTAAAATTATACATACAATACGTGCCTTAGTGACTGTTAGATCCAAAATTCAATCAGAATCCAACAAGTGAGTGGTTTACACTTCTGAATGTATCCAACAGTTCAATGTACAGGTCGGTAGCGTTGACTCTTTGACATCAATGACCCAGATTTTTAACCTGGTTCTTTGTGGTTTGCACCAGTGATTCAACATGACAGTGTCAGTGTCAGTTGCTCCATCTATTCACTGTCACCTAACAACAATGAAGAAAATGATTTTGACTGTCTTCCTCTTTACTATGCTGGACTCCTTTGAAACCTTAAACACTGTAAACCTTAAAAACTGTAAATTTCTCTTTATTGTAGATCATTTTATACAGCGATCCAGAGTACACTCGAATACTTTTGGTATCTTTGGAAAATTTTTGATTATATGAAAATGGGCTTATTGCTGGTTACCAGATTTTTCAATTGTTAACATATGTACCAACAGTAGACACTTCATTGATAGCAATAAGAAAATTGTTGGCTAGAAATCCGTTTCACGTTTGCATCAACAAACCCAAAAACCCCAAATCACCATTAAAAATTGTCAATAATTATCAATTTTCAAATTTTTGAATGAAATCTTTTCATCATGATAACATTTTTAGCCATACCTACCAGGCCTGGTTGGAATGGAATGACCACACAGTATGTAATTATAAATAGCGTTTGTCTTGAGCATGATACTAATATAAGAATATTATGAATTAGGAGTACATTGTTGAGTCTTTCAGAGCATAGCTTCCGTAGTGAAAACATTTGTGGGATTTATGAGGTGATTTTTTATTTCACAGGAAGACAGGATGTTTGTAGGAGGAGAGACAGAGTGATGAATGCAGAGAGGACAAGGTCAACAGAGAGAGGTGATTGTAATTAGGCGCTCAGCTGTTTTCCCGTATCTTCCTCCTTCTCCTCTTCAACATCCCTTGCTCTCTTACCTCCATTCCTTCCATCATTCAGTCTTTCTTCTTCTATCCCCTCTCTTTAAACTCCTATTCCTCTTTGTCCCTTGCATCTGTTCCTCCGTTCCTCCCTACATCAGTCACCTTAACACGACTATTTCCAGTTTTTGATGTCTCTACTTAACACCATGTTGTTCTTATCGGTCCTTCCTTACCCTCCCACCTTTCTTCCTTCTCCCTTTCTCTTGTTTTGTTTTTTTCATTCTCCCTTTGTTGCCTTTCTCCATCATCATGACATCCTTCCTCTTCATCTTGTTCTCTCTTGCCTCTTCCTGTAATTTAGCCTCCCTTCATCCCTCCATCAGTTCGTCTGCCAGGGAGGAACAGGTGGCTAGCCTCTGCTGTGGCAGAAAGACAGAAAGAGAGAGAGGGAGAGAGGGGAGGGAGGGGGGATTGACTGTGCCCCATGTCAGCGCCCTAGCTGGCACCCAGGCTTGTACCATGTGACTCTCATACTGCCCTCTTCCTTGCATCTGCCTCTCTCCTTTGTCCGTTGGCGCGAGGACAAAGAGAGAGGGAGGGCGCCGTGACGGAAGGAGGAGGAGGTGCCGGAGCGTCCGACTGAAGGCTGTGATTTTCCAAAGTTGACAGAGAGAGAGAGAAAAAGAGAGAGAGAGCAGGTGCTTGATTTTGAGCCACTTGCACAGTGGCTGGATGGATGCAGGAACTAATGACACACACATGCGCTTACCGATAAGAGCTAACAACTAGGCAGTAAGATCATTTTGTGCCCACACTACGGCATCATTTCCTTTTCCCAGGGAGGAAGTCGACACAAAAAAGAATGCGTGTGTTTGTGTATGTGAAAAAAGAAGAAAGAGCAAAAGATTGAGAGCTATAACGTTGATAAGGGAAAACAAAACCCAAGTTATTTCTAAAAAGGAGCATAAAACATTTTGGCAACTGACAAGTGTTTGTTCTGGATAACGCAGCATTCCTTTTCTTTCTCATAAATAAAAAGGTAAAATAGGTTCAGTCAACAAAACAAACACATAGAACAAACTCAAGTTGGACTAACCTTAAGGGTTGAACTCAAAACTCTGAGTTTGTCTCAAAATATTGAGGTTTTCCACCTAGTAAAACAAGAAAATACTTAGCATCTTTTGCTGTGCACAGGTCTTCTTAAACTCTTTTCTCTTAAACTTTTTTCTCCTTCCCTTCCTCTTTTCCGGCATCTTCTTCTCTAGTCTGCTTTTCCTCTCCTCTGTTCTATATTCTCTTTCCTAACCTGAATCTTATGCTGCTGAATATTATATTAAGGTATTTGAGATTTCTCCTTTAGCCGATTTAGCTGCTGCTAGCTAACCATCTACAGTGCTAACGCCGCATATGGCATTAAGACTGATAAGCATAATGCCGGCTCATTCGTAGGGTATTCCACTTTAAAAACACGCTGCTGGATTACATGTTAAAAAACCCCCAGTCCATCAAATGATTAGGATTAGGTAATGCTAATGATGGTTGGTGCCACAAGTGAGCTAAGAATTTAAGAACCTTTCAAAGAAGAGAAATTAATCTGGTGTGATCTGAAAATGCGCACTGAAATTTTTATTTTGAACCGTCACAAGTGTGGAGATGTTGTTTCAGAAGTTATTCATTGTCCACAGCGGTGTTGAAAGTAGAGACAATTGGGGGGGGAAAAAAGAATTGTGGAATAATGAAAAAAAAAGAAAAGTACTGAATTTAAACTACAAGGTCAACATTAAAAGTCATGTACAGAGCATTATTAAGTATCACACATAACCTTCAACTCTGACCAATGGGTTTTAAACGCTAGTGAAAAGCCCGAAGGTACCAAACATAACCGGATGCAATCTGGAGGAAATCACATCTAGAATGAATATAACTTTAAAGGAAATGAAAAAAATATCTTTACAGTATTGGATTTTAATGTGGGGGTTTTAATTCCAAACTTTCTGCTTTTTCAACAATGTTTAGGGGGTTAATTAGTACATCATAATACTACAAATGTTCCTTCAAGATGAGTTCAATTTCACTGTCTCATCTCTCCAACTATTATACAAATGTAAACCAGCAGAAATTAGGATTGTGTGTGGTCATCTTTCCTTTCTATGTCTTTCTGTTGTCTATTGGAAAACTTTTTCCTCCAGTCTTCAGTTGATTATAAAACCCAAATAGCTGGCTTTACTCAGTTTGTGGCGTTTGCAGTCTTTTGCATCTAAGGATGGGATTTAAATGGAGACAATTACTGTCCATTCATAAATGATGACATGCCCATAAAGACTGATTGAATTTCTTCTCTCGCTATGCATTTATTGCTTCTTTACTGTATATTATGTACTGTTAGGTCATGTCTAACTTTGCCCCACTGCGGGTAAGATCTAAGAAAAAAAAAAAGAAACTTGGAATATTTCTCAAGACAATCCGTCACTGTTAATTACTGCAGCTCAGAGCTCGCCGTTTTCCCACAAACTCTTGCATTGCCCTGTCGCGGAAATTCAACCTCTGACAAACAGCTCAATGCCCAAATAAAGACTTAGTAGTATATAATAAATTACTTAACATAGTACAGTATAGATTATTAGCAAAATTGAATTTGGTTATCCAGTTAAATTCTACATTTAGAGGGTAGTTTTCACGTATTTGATTGTTTAATGTTGGAAACTCTTATACGTGGTCACAATTGGGTCAGCACAGCCCAAACCTCCTGTTCATGGCCTTTCCATCTTTCCATCCATGCCTCTCCCTCCTTTCACCTACTCCATTCCTTTGTCTCCTTCATCCTTCACTTGACTGGACCCCCCCTCCCCGCCTCCTCTTCAAAGCTCTGTCTATATGTCTCTGGATTCAATCCTCTCCACTCTTTCATCCTCCTCTCCTCCCTTTTCCCCTCTCATCTCTGGTCCTCTGTTCTCGTCCTGTCTCGACTCGTCTCTTACTCCTTTCGCCTCCCTCTCCCCTCTCTGATGTGCTCCAGTCTCTCCCCCTGTCCCCTCTTCCTCTCTGCTTGTTACATCTTACTCCCTCACTCCCTGTCCCTTTCTTCTCTTCTTTTCTCTTCTCTTTCTCGGTCTTCCACTCTGCACCTTTCATCCAAATATGCCAAAAATCAAAACAGATCCTCCTTTTCTGTCTCCTTTCGTCAGTTTCAGGGGTGTTTATTTTGAAAGTATTGGTACCTCATTTGGACACCCTGCTGTGACACACACACACACACACACACACAAATAGTGTCTGGCAGTTTTTGACTGACAACTTAGTGATATACAACCTCTCTGTTAACATAAATGACATAGTAGGATCAGATGCAGCTGTCAGCCATTTGTGCTCTCTCTCTCTCTCTCTCTCTCTGTGCGTGTGTTCTGCTGTCACGTGTCACCAGTAAATTTTACTATGTCCTGTATTTAATTCCCACTGGGTTTAAACCCCCTCAGAAATATCTATGCAAATATATTCAGATAAATTGCGTTCAAATCACGTGAACATTTTCCTGTCAAAATGAGATATCCCACCAGGATTACTGGCATGAAAGTAAAGCATTTTGCAGGTGAGTAAAAAGCTGTGAATCATCTTAATGTCTGTCATTCCAGAAGACTTGGTGTGTGTTTGTGTGAACAAAAACACCCTGGCTTTTTGACCTGGAAAAAAATCTCCATTTGATGTCCTGAACTCAAATCAAATGGATCAACCAAGTGCTAATATGTGCGTAATTGAACACATTTAGGCGCACACTGGACAAAATACTTGCATTCATACCCCCCCCCCCCTCACGCACACACACACACACTCATCTGTGGCATTCCATCTCAAACAGAACACTGTAATTTATCTCCATCTCTCTCTGGGTCTGACCTCAGACCGTTAAAGGTTTCCCGTTGGGTTTGTGGTGGGTAGACTGTCAGAGCTGTGGATTCCAGTGCCGGGCAGAGAGGCTGCGATGTGGTGGGAGATTGCTGTGCTATATGTGTTATTTTGCTGTCTGAAGGGTACATCTTTTTTGGGCAGCAGAATGTGTAGATTGAAGTGAAGACTTGCTCATGGAGGGGTCTGGAACAGCTCAGACTTGAGTTGGGCCCCCTTCCTGAAAAGCATCTTAAAACCAGTGTAGACTTACAGGGCTTCTTACTTGGTTTTTGTGACTTAAACTGATAGAACAAAATGACCAGAGATTAACAAGTGTTCTGAAGTAGCCAGAACAGCTGTGATGTGGACATCCATGTAATCTGTGCTGTGTTTGGTCACCTCACTTCGTGGTTATTTACTTATTTATTCCTTATTTATCCAGGGTAGGTCTGCTGAGCACGGATGCTGTTTTACAGGAACACCCTGCCCAGTATAACCACAGGCTTATCTGTTGTTGGCCTTGCTTGTTGACAACTGAGCAGCTGTACTACAGCGGTTGGGAGTCAGATACCTTGCTTAATGGCACCCCAGTGATCCAATGATCAAGTGGTAAACTCCGGGAAATGTAGTGAATTAGGAGGAAGAAGAAGAAAGGTACTTTATTGATCCCCGTAGGGAAATTATTTCCCTTCATTTAACCCTTCCTAACTATGAGGAGCAGTGGGCAGCACTCGCGTGCACATGCAAACACACACACTCTTCTCCCTAGTGCCTTGGTCAAGGGCAACAGCAGGAGTGATTAGACTAACAAACATTTTTTGTGGGTGGGGGAAACCGGAGCACCCGTAGGAAACCCACGCAGACACAGGGAGAACCTGCAAACTCCACACGGAAAGGTGTGCCGGTCGACTCCAGGACTCGAACACACAACCAACTCGCTCTGAGGCAACAGTGCTAAACACCAAGCCTCCATGCTGCCCAGTAAAAGGCACAGAAAAAGACTAAGGGACCTAAGTATCAAAAAGCAACAACTGAAACTGAAGTTTTGACAAACAGACTTGTTACTTGAAGATTGCCAGTTCCTTGGATGAGCTCGGTAAATATTAGTTGGAAACAGTCGACTGTGGAGGAGTGTGAAGCATCTCCGTGCTGAAAATACTTGGATTCGCCTTTCTGTGGATAAACAAAGAATAGAAATGGAATCACATATACAAGAGAGCAGACAGGAAGCAAACAGAGTCGTCTGGTTGTGCTCATCTGTGAGTCCTCTCTCTCACTCTTTTTCTCTCTCCCTCCCTTCACATGTCAACTCTGTCTGCCTTCCTCCATCCTTCTGTCTGTCCTCATCCTCTCCTCTCCTGTTTCTCCGATGCCGCTCTGGGCCACTGGAGTTATATTTAGCCATTCTCTCTCTCTGCGGTGTATTGCCCCTGCAAAGATGGCTTCATTAGCCGTAGACCTCAGCTTGAAAACACGAACATGCACGCGTGCACACCCACACTCACACAGGATGGGGGGTAGAGAAGGGGTAGAGTCTGTTGCATAAGAACCTCTCTTATATAATTTGATGCATATTTGATGTTGAATGGTGCAGTGGTGATGCAGAAAGCAGCAAACATTTGTGTGTTTGTGTGTGGCAGGAAATTCAGATTTTTACTACTTGGCCTCTCCTTGGCCTCCCCGAAGTGTTACATCACATAATCAGAATCATGTTAATCAGCGAGAGGAGTAACTATGACAGAATTGGTGTTTGCGTCTGTGTGTACGTTTGCCTACATCAGCAGAGAAACTGATAGTTGGACATAATATTAATAAATGACGATTCAAAAATGAGATAATGAATCACTTTAGGTATTGACCGAGTATATAATAAACATCGGTGGGTAAGTTGTATACATTTTGTTTTTTAAACGTTCTGATTAAATTAATGTCTCAAGTATATTTGTCACGATATGTCATTTAATAAACTCAGATTATCACACGAATCGACCGAGAGGTTATTCAGTCATTAAAAAAATGGATTTATTTCATCCACCATCTCAAAGGCTGGAACTTCTTCTTCATCTTCATTTCTAAATTTACCTCCACCTCCTCCTTTCTGATCGATACTAATTTAATTGAAGAAATCAATGGAGGATAAAGGCTTTTACCTGAATACACTTCATCAGTGGAAGCTCACTTTATGTTTTGTATTTTCAACGTTGCAGGCAAAATGGAGTACATTAAGCGGCTACATTCCATGCAGACAAATGGTCTTTCACAGAGACACCTGATATTATTATTATAGTACTCACTGTATACAGGATGTAGCTTTATCTGAGGTACTGCAACACTTAGATACAAAACTGAGGCGGAAATCTTTGGGGAAAAAAGTGCAAAGAGACGATTATGCTACATGTCAGTGATGATACTGTAAGCAACATTGTCTTCCTCATTTCATGGTCATTCTACTTCAATTTTAATATTTTACAGGCTTATAACATATAAAATTAAGGCACTTTCTTTGCCAGTGCGTATAGAGCCAAGCTATTTAGAGGCCTAGGCGTTGTTGAAACTCTTTTGCCCATGGTGGCCCATTGCAGCTGGCTGGTCCCAGTAGCAGCCAGCAGCGGATGGCTGTGGTTACACTGGTCAGGCCCCAGGTGGGAATGTTTGGAATCCCCTCCAATCCCCTCAATGGAGCTTTTTCCAGTTTTCTGGGTGCCTTAATGCTGATTCTGCGTTGCTGTGCAAAACAACCTTCATTGTTTTTGTTGTGAAGTGGAAGATGACTCACCGGGTTTACTGGCAGACCTTATTTGTTTGTTTCCCCCTCTTTCCCCTCTTAATTTTCCAGAGGATGTAAGTCACTGTGGGTTCAAACTTTTCCAAGCAGAAACAGGTGAATTTTAAAGTAAATATAAAAAAAATCAACAGCAAAACATTTCACGCCAACACAAAGAAAGAGAAGGCATCCCACAAAATTAACACAGGAGAATACATAGAGAGGGGGTGACCTGCAGCTAAGGGCGCGGGTCAGAATCGAACCTGTACCACCACAGAGTATGTGCTTTATCACGTGGACCATTGGGGCAGCCCACCTTTGTAAAACCTTCTTACCCCCTAGTAAACCCCCTCTTACCACCCTAGTAACCTCTTCTTACGTCCTGGTAAACCCTCCTTTACCACCTTAATAACTCCCTCTTACCACCCTAGTAAACCCCCTCTTACCAGCCTAGTAACCCCCTCTTACCGCCCTAGTAACCCCCTCTTACCGCCCTAGTAACCTCATCTTACACCCTGGTGAAGCCTCTCTTACCACCCTAGTAACAATGTGTTTCTCGTGTGTAAACGGTTCAGGGTTAGATAAAAGATTTTGGATGAATGTAATGGATGTTTTGCATTAGAAACCCATTAATAATTGAACATGTCAAACAGAAGATGCATACAAAATCTCTGAGATCTCATCTCAGAATCCATTACAGTAAATTGTTTTGAAGATGTTTGAACCCATCTTCATTATGCTTAGATTTGTCTTTATTCCAGATGTGTTGTGTCTTTCGACAGCGTTGGCAGCGTTAGCATTAGGTGTGAACTATCTCCAAATGGAATTATCAGTCTCTTTATCTTGTTAGAGACTCTCAGTTCACCTCAAAGTCATCTGGTATATGATAGTAAGCTGCTGAAAGGCAAACATCTGGGCATTTACTGGCCAGAGAACCAAAACAATGAGTTAAAAGAAGTTCAAAATCTTTATTAACAGATTTATTAGCAACTTCTAAAAATAATATCTCACATGAAAATCTTTTTTGCTGTGCTATCTAAGAAGATTTCCTGTTTCTAAAAGGGAAGCTGCCCTTCATGTGACATTGGTGTAACCCTGGGATCCTCCCCCAAATGCAGCGACTGTCAGATAATGAGGTTGCGTAACAGTTAAACTCTTCCCTGTGCTGTTTATATCGATTACCCTGCTTCATTTGATGCACAACAGACACAGACACACACAGGGTGCTCAGTTGCCAGTCCATCAGCTGGCAGATCAATCAGGGCCTAACGAGATAAATGAGCTCACTAATTAGTTAACAAACTGCTGGCTGGCTGACTGACTGACTGACTGACACACACACACACGCATACACAAACACACAGACTGCACAAGATCAGCCCGGCAGCCTCACTTTGTGTTGGCTTAGGGAACAGGGAAAAGAAACCAAGCAACTATTATTTTTCCAAATCCAATTGGGGATGTCCAACTATGAAATAAAACTGTAATAGTATTTGCAAAATTTGGAAAACCTATCGTTCTCCTTTATTATTATGATATTATTTTGGTTGCTAAGCTGTACTTTCTTCCAAAATACCTTGTGATACTAACAGAAATCAGTATGAAATCTGTAGAATCAGTATGCTGTTATAAATGGTTATTTGAATTGTAGGATAGTATCTAATATTTTATATTAATCTTTCATATTTATCTATCATATCATGCTAATACATACAACTTAAATTAAAAAAAACATCAATACATCCAAAAATGAATGTTTTTTTATATCCCTGATGTTGAAGCTATGTAGGTGACAATTATTCTATGAATCTTTTTAATAGCTGAGATTTTATGATCCTGCTACTTATTTTTATGTTTGCACTACTCAGTTATTTTATTGGGTAAATTGTTTTATCTATGTCTGCCACTGTTGTAAATGTGCTGCTGCCTGTCTTGGCTAGGACGCTATCGTAAAAGAGATTGGTTAAATAAAGTTAAAATAAATAAATAAAATGAAGATAAGGCATTTTTAATGTCCCTTTTGAGAAATACTTTTGAATTCTGGATGGGAGTGAGTATCCTTTTATACAGATCTACCCAGAATGCATCCTGATAAATTGGATATTTTTGAAAGCTTTTCACCAGAATTTACACTAAAATGTTTTGAAAATGGACCAATCTTTGGCTGAACTTTAAAAGAAACAGTTGGATTCTAATGTGTATGTGAAGCTGCATCGTGGTAGTTCTGCAAATTACCAATGTCACCAAAAAAAAACCCCATTCTGGAATAAGTGTTACAATTTCAAAGTGGAAACACCAGACACACTCCTGTTATTACTTTTTGGCCAGCTGTTCGGGAATGCAAATATTTCTAAAGCTGACATGAGATTAATTATGATTTTCCGAAGACATTCAGTTGGCGCACTTTAAAGGCAAGGACTAGGTTTAGCTCCATGAGTTCAATCCTGTTATTTTATTTCTACATCTTGACCCAAATCTGTCATTAAGATGGCCCAGTGCAGCTTAGTCTTCTCCTGATGGACTTTAATTTTTCCTTTCTAGTTGTTCTCTCTCTCTCTCTCT
>OMNV01004177.1:13047-32366 GCA_900303265.1 Brotula barbata
CTCTCTCTCTCTCTCTCTCTCTCTCTCTCTCTCTCTTTCGCTCTCTATCTTCCAGATTTAAACAAGCAAAATCCTCCTCTCGCACTTCTATGCCAACACATCTTCACTTTCATGGTTGGAAATAAAACTCTACAGTGATGAGTAAATGTGAACAGCAGCCAAATCATCTGCATAAAAAAAAAACCTATTCCCTCCTGAACAGGTTTAGGATTATGAGAATCTGCTGGAAAACATCAGGGAGGGAGTTGGAGCCGAAATGAATGCCAGGATAGACTGGGGAAAATTTTACTGGCACAGCTGCTTCAAATTGATTGAAATTAACTGGTAGCCTGAGTAATCATTCCAATTTACTCACCTACGCCAGAGACACTAATGGTATCCTGATGTACGTTTTTATCTACTAAAGTGAGTTTGATTAGGGTTTTCGGCCATATCAATACTGTTAAATATTTTAGGACTGCACGTTGTTGTATTTTATGGTACAATTACTCCACTCTGTCTCTTTCTATGATGTCATTCTCGGGATAAACACTTAAAATAACCAGTAGATTTTGAATTCAACAGCTAGGTTGGCCCATGAGTTAGTTAAGATAGGTTAGCTTTGATTTATTGCTTTGTCCTCATAGCCCTGACAGAATGTGTTTATCATAGACCTTGTGTGTTTGCGTGTGTTTGTGTGTGTGTGTGTATATGTCTACTACATAGCATTCTGTGTAACACTAAACTGGATACCCCTGATGTCTCTGCGACCAAAGTGGCTTCTGTGAAACACACATAGCTTGACCGTCCCTGGGGACAACCCTGAATAATTTTAGCTTGGCGGGGCAAGCCTGGGCCGGCTGACAGGATGAGAGACAAGTGAACAGGCAGAATTACCAACAGACGGGCAGACAGACGCACAGTCGTCACTGTAGTTGAGCTGAAATGGGCTCCTTCAGGCCGAGGCTGTAAAGGTGGCCCACCCCGTTTTCTTTACGATCAGCGTTGTGACAGACCTGCTCGGTGTATTTCCGTCTTCATAAAACACCTCAGGCTGTTGTCTTTTTATTTTCTTCCTTCATTGACTGTTGTGCCTCCTCACTTGGTAGGCATATTTAGTCTTTGAGGTATTCACCTGTTGGATTTAGCAAAACATCAGGGAATTTACGTGGCAAAGTAACAATTAATGAGATTAATTTTTTGTCAGAAAGTGATAATCTATTGAAAAAATGGATTGCAACTGATCCATTTTTGAAGTGGTAACCAGTCAACAACAGCAGACGATGTACTGTCTCGGTCCTCTGGATCTCTCTACATTGTTCGTAATATGGAGCAGAACATCGTCTGAGTCGGTTTGTGTTGATTTCAGGGCATAATTGATGTCAAAGACAAAAATTATGTTTGAAAATTGAAGATGATGTAAGTACTAGGTAGGTTTTCTGTGTGTGTGTGTGTGTGTGTGAGTGTGTGTGGACAGTGCTGGACACAACTTAGGCTTCATCCGGCCTGTTGGGAAAGTCGCTGGCACTGGTACTATATGTGTGTGTGTTTGTGTTGTTATGAGTGGGAAGCCCCATACACACATTAAGGCACGTCTATAAAAGAGCACTGCATATTCACAAACCAAGCTGTGTGTGTGTGTGTGTGTGAGAGAGAGAGAGAGAGACTACATATACTGTATGCACTGTGCTGTCCCCGGGGGGTGACAGGTGCTGTTGGCAACATGAAACCCAAGAGTGCCATGGTGAGAGAGAGGATGTGAGGTGACGAGAGAGAGGAACAAGTGGGTAAAGGGTAGAATGGAGAGAAGGAAGAGTGGAATGTGGACAGAGACGAAAGGATGGAACGACAGCAGGGAATGAGTTTATCGTATAGTGAGTGTAACAGAGATAGAAATTAGCTCTGTACGTCTACGTTTGTATCTGTAGCAGCTGTGATCAATTGTTCATTTGAAAGTAGAAAAAGGAAGATAAGGGGTTTGGGAAAGGCTCAGTGATGGAGAGATACAGAGACGGACAGAAAGAGTGAGAAAGGCAGAGAGAGACTGACAAATAGATCATTTTCACGACTGGAATGAGGGACAGCTGGCCTGTGTGTGTGTGTTTGTGTTGTGTAAAACTCATGTAAATCTCCCCGTGGCTTATAGGCTAACATGGTATTTTATTGTCTTTCTGTCTCTTTGTCTCATTGATTTGTATTTATTTCCGATCGATTCTCTCATGATCCATGCATGCTGTACTAGCGGGGCTGCACAATGTGGAGAAAAACTGCAAAGTGCGATAACTTGTTGGATAATGCGATAAGAATAAGTGATGTGATTAGATTAATAATCAAAGACTGCACGTGCAGAGCATAACTTTATACTGGTTATGGTGCAAACTTCACGGAACAAATCAGGAGCGAGCTGCAACATTTACAAAATAATTTTCCCTCCCGGACAGCTACGATCCTGAAAACTCACATTCAGACTGTATTTTAGTTCTTGCATTCAGCCTTCATGCGCTTACCAAAGCGATGGCTCATGTCAACAAAATGTGTAGTTCAGTATGTGTAGGCCTACACGGACCACATCCTTCCCGTAGTCCTCCATTCTCAGTCTTTTGTTAACCTCAATGACTCTAGAAATTTATTCAGTTTCATTGCAGCCCTAAATATAATTGTCACATACAATCTCCAGATATGAATCTCTTCTCTTAATGCTCTAACTATGAGTAGTAGCTTGAGGGATGTTGGTTGGGCAGACTCTTTGGTTTTGCCTTTTTCAACAAGCCACCTAGCATGCTAAATTAGCTAAGTGCATTAAACAGATGCTCCACCCATAACAGTCCAAGCTTGGTTTAACAAGATTGTTGTTCAATAACAACTTGTTTTTGCAAGTAGGGCTGTCAAATGAAGTCAATTAAGTAATCATGATTAACTGTGATTACAACGATAGCTACAATTATCTGTGTTAGAGTGATTTATTGTAACTATACATAATATGATTACACTGGCACGATATTCAATCTTGCTCCTTGAGTTATTTTTTTACTTTATATTTTAATTATTATTAATTAATATCATACATATGTACATATGACTAAAATAAATATAAAATAAATATAATCCAGTTGAATGAATAGAAATATAAAAAATTTAACGTGCAAAAATCTAATTAACACAAAAGCATGAAGCAAATTTTGTACGCTTGTGCTTTTAAACATATTTCTCTTGAAAAAAGGCCTGTAAAGGAAAAATTAGAACTTGTGAAAATCTGATTAATTTTGCAATTAATCGCAATTAACCATACAAATCTTTTGATCAGTCACAACTAAGAATGTTAATTGTTTGACGGCCCTAGAAAGAAGAATCCAATTTCACAGCCCAACTGCCGCAGACACAAATTCAACACAAAAGTTAAGATAAGAGCCAAAGCGGATTTATAGTGCGGCTGTTAGCAAGTGGATGTCTCAACACAAGTCCAGTTCAATAGAATCGACTTCTGAGTACCCAAGGAGCCGCACAGGGAAGCACCTAATGTGAGGGCCATGCTGTGTTTCCCATGGTGCCTTGTTTAGGGAATTTCTGCCGTGGAAAGAGCTGCTCTCCCATTTTGTCTGCTCCACTTCCCAAGCTGCTGCCTGCCTTTTATAGAGCTGTCTGTGTGTGTGTGTGTGTGTGTGTCTGTTTGTATTATTTTATAGGTATGCTTAGAGGCATGTATTTGGGTGCTCATGATATTTATGGGTTGGTTTGGAAGTGTGTGTGCATAATGTTAGTGGTTATGTGGAAGTATGAATAGTTAAGTGTGTTCATGTATGTGTGTGTACTGTGTGGGCATTTATTTGTTGGGGTGTGTGCTGTACATGTGAGGACTTGCATTCATACGCTACACATTTATATGCAGGTAGCGTGGAAGGAACGGTATTTTGAACGGTATGGATCGCCATCTTAATTCCTTACCAAATGTGATCATATCCAGGGGCATGTCTAAAGGGGGAGCAGTGGGTTTGTGTGTCTGCCCAGCTGATACAAACCTAAGTCTGGCCAGTGCTGAAGGTAAATTGGCTCCTGGCTTCCACGGACCCCATTGAAATAACTGATAGTTTTTTCCTCATAAATAACTCTCCTCTGTCACATATCAAAAAAGTAGAAAATTGTCTGTCAAGGAAACAACATGTTAGCGTTTTAGCTTAGCGAGGAAGCTTACTGTAACATTGAATGGAATTTTACTGCATACCAAAATTCCAAACCCCAACACGGCATCTTGGTAACGCCACTCACAGCACCGTCACATCCGTGTTAAAAATAAGTGAACCTGTGGTTTAATAACACGTGAGTCAGAAGGAGACATAAATAAAACCTGAGAAAAGAAATAAGAAAGTGAAACAGTAGACTGACAAAGACTGAGATAGAGCCTGGTAGGAGACAAGGATGAGATGCTCCCAGCCATATTTAATCATCAAATATTAATGCAATAAAGATGGAATACAGGAAATTAATATTCCCCATTAACAAAGAGGAAGAGTAAGTGGGGGCTCGTATCGGCTACAAAAGACAAACGCTCTCCATTCACTCCTATACATCCTGTTCTTTACCAGCTACTTTCATTGATTATGAGAACCAAAAGGGGTCAGACTCTTTATCCTCCATCATAACTCCAACACATTCACATCACCCAGTTTCACTTGCTCCCAAACTTTCTCAGCATTAAAGTAAAAGTCGTACCAGACACCTGTTGTGGTATTTGATATTTTCCCTTTTCCTCCATCTTTCTGTAGGAGAAACACATGATTGGCTATGGGTATCAGTATTATGTTACAGCAAATGGTTATGGTACCAGCACCACTTCTTTGAAATGTATTTGAAATATATCTTGCATAAGGTTGTAATTGAGACGAAAGTTTGTGCCAGTAATTAGTGCCAGCATCATCAGTTTCAGTAAAGTAACCACATTGTGATTGGTATTGGAGTGGCCTTATACTCAGCCAAGGCAAAGTCAGTTGTGTGGTTATACTTATGTATATACTGTTTAGTGGTAGTAAAATTCTGGTCTAGCTTCTAATATTGCCCTAATTTTAGAATTCAATAAAACATGGGTTGAATTTGAGTAGTACACATTGGGCAAGTTGGAACTAAGGCTGGCACTAATAAATACATTGATAATCTAATCAATGGATTTGGTATTAAGTGACATCTTAAAACCTTCCTACACGCACACAAAGTTGAGGATGAATTAAGAAAACAAATCAAAAGTTGTTCTCCAAGCTTCTTGTGTGCGAGATAACTCCAGTGTTTCCAGTGGGTTGTGTTCTGTCGCTGTGAAGAAGACAAGAAAGTAGCTTAAATTAGGGTGTGAGGTGCTTTTCGCTCAGTACAATACAGAGACAGACAGGAAGGATAGAGCAGAGACACAGGGGATGACATGTAGGTTGCAGGTTGGAATCAAACCCACGCTGATGCGGCACATGCCCCAATTGGTGAATCACACACAACATAAGACGTCTAGATGTTTGTTTGCTATGTAGCAGTCAATTAGTAGCTGCAGCTTATTAGCCACATTGCAGCCAGTTAGCATTTCAAATGTTCTTGCATAGATGTTGTGTTGTTGTAGTGAAGACTTAAGTATTTTTTTGCTTGAACCTTCATCCACCCTGTCTTTTCCTCCTGTCATACTACTAAAGCTTCTTCCGTGTTGTTTAATGGTGATTAGCAGGGCCAGCTAAGCTGTGATGTCATTTGTGACAGCTCCTGTTTAAACTCTGAACATTGCCTTGATTGTCACGGATTCTTGGGTTCTCAATGGGCGGTGGGTTACAGTGGTGCAGATTTTGCTGCAGGTCTTGCCCCGTCCTTCCTGTCCATCCCTCTCTTGTATCTATCATACAAATCAGAAATGTTACATATTTTCAGAATGTCAGAGCAGTCCAAATGTGATGCAGCATTTATGTAAGGCACACAGTCACGCTTCATGTAGCCCTCCACTCAACAGCTGTTTCATAAGCAATGCTGGTTACATATATTTCTATTTGTATGGACCCAATTTTCAGCAATAAAGGACTGAATTATAAATGTGCAGTTACATCAGACATCTATTTGTGTGAGTTAGATGAGTGTGTGTCCATGTATTCAGCTTTGTATGACAAATCTGGGTTCGCTATATGTGTTATGATAGATTTATTTATTGTCCGTCTCTCCTTCAAACCCATTATTTAGGTCATCTAGTGATTGTCATTACACTGTACAACATGCAACTGTCTAAAATAATATGTGATTTTAAATATTTCAGTGAAAGAAGTGTGTATCGTGTGAATCAAATCAGTGGAAGAAATATTTAGATACAGCAGGCTGTACTTGTAGCCTACATAATTCATAAATCTGTGTGTATGTGTGTGTGAGAGTGTGTGGCAATACATAATACATTGTGTATACATCTGTGTTAAACCAAGGGCAGTGCTGAGGTTTGCAAATTGTGTGCACTGTGACACACACACATACAAACATCAAGACCCATACAAATACTGACCTGAGGGTGGCTCGCTGTGCATGCATGATTAATATCAAAAACATGGATATTTTGTATTCTGAATGCATAAGAGGGTGAGAGTCTCAGCTACACATACATAACTGCACACACACGCGCACACAGACACACAGAGAGAGGGAGGGCTAAATAGTGTAGAGAGTGTGTTTGTATGATTATATTCCTGTATGTGTTAAGCCTGATTTTAGTTTGGACTTGATAGTTTTATTTTATAACTTTAAAATGTGCTTAACTTTCTAACTGTGATGTATACATGTAATGAAGTAAGCAACTTATTTTAATGATTTATACAACCTATACCACTTAGTCTGCTCTTACCGTCATAATTAAGAATTCTAACCCTTGAAACAGTGGTAAATGAATTGGTAATTGAATACGCTTTTAATGCAATCAGTTCATGGTTCTTTAAAGGAGTTTGGAAACATTTCAGGGACTTTCTCATAATAGTAACCCCATTATTCATTCACACTATCGTGTAGAAAATCTCTTTAATTTAAAAAAATCTTAAAATCCATGAAAGTAACCTGTTAACCTGTTCCTAAAATGCATTTTGTGCCTAATCGGTATTTATTTGACCTACTTATAACATCTTTGATGAATATAGGAAAGTTTATAACTTTTCTGTATTCATCGAAGATCTCTGAAAATTGGATGAATTGAAGTAGACGTTTTATTTCCCCTTAAAATGATCTTTATTTTGAATTTTCCCATAACTCCCATAATTTTAGATTTTTTTTTTTTGTGATTGTTTATGAAGATTGGCCATGTTTTTTGGAGACAGCAAATTAAGGGATAGTTGTTCACTTATTTCTACATGTTAAGAGTGTTGGATAATGTGAGAGTAAGCTATTGAAAGCAATGGGTTTTTGTGTTGTTTCTTTATACGTGTACGTCTGTGTATACAGTATTTACATGTCTTTGGATATGCCCGGCCCTGAAAAAGTGCCGTATGTGTTGGCCCTGCTCCCTCCCCCCAGCTGGGGCCCCTTCATCTATTTCTGGCTCTGCGTCAGGCCTGGGCTTTACTCCTGTGGCAAGAGGAGTGTTTCTCTAGGGCTCCCACTCTGCTACACACACACACACATACACACACATTCACACATGCACACACGCACACACACACCCACACCTTCTGACACATACACGCACATAACTAGTGAACAAGCAAACCCAGATGTAAACACACAGAGTGACGGACGGAGGGATGGTTGGGTGAACGTTCGCTGCCGATCTGGACATAATGGCAGTTTAACTTGAGTGCCTGTCTGAATGTGTGTGTGTATGTGTGTGACAGAAAGAGAGAGAGAGTGTGTGTGAGAGGGTCCGCCGGTCGGTGTGTCTGTTACCGTGGCAATGGAAGGAAGGAGTGTGAAAACGGAGGAATGCTGCTGTGATGGAGTGAAAAAGCCGGCCAGGTTGGTTGAACATATCTATCTATCTATCTATCTATCTATCTATCTATCTATCTATCTATCTATCTATCTATCTGTCAACACTGTTGACCTCTTTCTTTCTTTCTTTCTTTCTTTCTTTCTTTCTTTCTTTCTTTCTTTCTTTCTCTCTTTCTTTCTTTCTTTCTTTCTCTCTTTCTTTCTTTCTCTTTTCTTTCTTTCTTCCTTCCTTCCTTTGTGTATGTGTGTAAGTGTGACTTTGTGTGTGTTTCTGTGTGTATGTTGCAGCCAAGCAGGGGGGATGTCCTCCTCGGCTGTTGTCGTGGCGATACAGCAGCCGTGAATGACAGCATGTGGTAATCATGTGTGTGTGTGTGTGTGTGTGTGTGTGTGTGTGCGAGCGCGTGCATTTGTGTCCTTTTCTGTCTGCGTGTGTGTGACAAGAGTAACTATGACATAGGCAACTTTGTTAGAAATCTGCCTTTCGTTTTCTCTTCTTCCTTCCTCTGTGTTTCATTGTTCCTTCTCTCCCTCTCTTTTCTCTGTTTCACCATCTTCTCTTCTCTCTCTCACCTTCTCACTTTTCTCACATTCACACCCCTTCATATCTCTCCCATTTTCTCCATCCTACCTTTTTATTTTTGTTGCTTTCTCTCCCTCTCTCTGTCTCTGTCTCTGTCTCTCTCTCTCACGCTTTCATTTCCACTTTTCACGCTCTGCCATCCTTCCTCTCTTCCTTTATTATCTGTCTGTGTTTTTTTTCTTCATTTTACTAGTTTTCCTTCCTTTCCTTTCTTTCTTTTCTCTCCTCAACCCTTGTCCCTCATCAGCGGTTACTCTCTCCCAAGGTGCTGCTGTTAATGGATAGTACACACACACACACACACACACACACACACACACACACACACACACACACATAGGACAGCTGACTGTCTCACACAGTGGTGTCAGTTCCCTCTATTAAGTAAGGGTTGCCATCCAAACACACCCACCTACACACAGTGACGTGATAGATTGTGCTGATCACCGTGTTCGTTAAGAACTGTGATTTATGGGAACTTTCTCTCTCTCTCTCTCTCTCTCTCTCTCTCTCCCTCCCTCCGCATGTATGTGTGTTTATACCAAGTGTCTCCCTCAGTGCCTTGCTTGCATAACAAGCTACACACACACACACTCACACACACACACACAGAGACACACATGCACATTATTCTGGCCATGTGAAGAGTGACATTACTTTTTCTCCTCTTTTTCCCTATCATCTCCACTCCTCTCCTCCTCTTTTGCCTTCTTCCATCCGCCAGTGTCGATTCCTCCTCTTCCCCTCTCTCCTCCATCCTCTGCTCTGGTCTGCCTTATTTCCTTACAGTCTCCTGTCTACGGTCTTCGTCTCCTTTCTCAGACTCTCTTTGCTTCTCTCCATTACCATCTCCTCTCTTGCTTTCTACTTTTCTCTTCTGGTTTCATCCCCCTCCTTTCTTCTCCTGTCACTTCTTTCCTTACCGTGGAATGATTTTCATTTCCTTTTTAACAGGTGTCTGCTCTAGTTTACCAGTTTCTTGCTGGTTTAATTTGGCTGTTAAGCTTGTTTTTAATGTTTAAAGTTTGTTATTTATAGGCTTTTATTAGACCGTCGTATGTATGTCATGAGTTTAATATAGAGGTAGTGCTTCCTGATTTAGAGAAAGAGTGGAAAAGACGCAGCTCTATTGTCTTAGAAGCAGACAAGTGGGCAGAATGACAGACAGTACGTACTGTAAGGAAAGGCAAAAACAACGGCACAAACACAGAAGAAGACTGCGAGACAGACGGGGAGGCTGGGAAAAAAAGGGAAACAGACACATGAGCAGACAGATAGGAGGACACGCGGACAGATGGGTAGTTCAACAGAAAGACAGACAGACAAGAGAATCAGTCCTTAAAGCATTCACATACAAACGCTGTGGCAGACGGATGAGTTGATGTGGGAAAAGAGGGGGATAGACAGATAGAGAGAGAGAGAGAGAGAGAGACGGACAGGCAGACAATCACTCCGGGCCTCTGGTGCAGCGTAGGAAGTCCTGCCGCTCCGCCAAGTGTGTTAAACCATTTTTCCATTCACAAATTCTCAGACAGTGAAGTGTGCTGCTTCTGCCACTGGTATGTGTGTGTCTGCTAGTGTCTATGTGCATGTGCAGTATGTGATGCCGTTACACTCTAGTCGGGTGAGCAGGCGATGTGTGTCTGAGGCCACAGCTGACCGATTGACTTCAGCAGCGATAACATGGTTTTGTTTTTTTTTTTAATGGAATTTTTGGAGCTCGGACTGCTGTTCGCTCCTTTGACAGCATTATGCATCTTCAATGCGGGCAGTGTTTAACCTGTAACGGCCCCTCAAAAGGATTTTAAAAAACAGACCAGATACATCGACTTCTTCCAACAAATGATGGTGCTGGTTGATACGTTATGTCTAAGTTAAAGTGTAACCCGAGTATTTGCGGGAGAAGAAATTCCATTTTATCATCAGAGCAATTTATTATCGTACTTTTCCTCGTGCTGGACAAGTACCGGTTCCTTTAATGGAGTGATGCTTCATGGGAAATGTATTCTGAAGTGTCTACTGTCCGTGTCAAAGCAACTACTAGAAAAACTACATTTCCTGGTAATCCTGTCCGTGTTAACTGAACACAACAAGCTGCTTTGCAAAATTTACAGGTAATTACAGGAATATGTAAGGAAATAGGCGAAATGAAAGTGACATTTTTGAGTAGGAAAGCAGATGTCATTATTTCTATATCTATATCTATTTTTATATCGTGTATTAAGATACAGCCTAAAAATAATATTTATAGGATTTTTCACCAAGTCCTGATTTCTATTAATGAAACATCACAAACAAACTAGTTTGTGTTTCATAAAGCTGTTAACACTGACAAATGAATTGATAATCGACTACATATTAAGGCAAACTGTTCAGTATGTATTTATGGGCCATCTGACATTAGTAACCCATTAATAATACAGCAATAGGCATTGAATATCTAATCACTCATTCATTAATTATCTATACCACTTATTCATGTCAGAGTCTTTAATAAAAAATGGTTTATTCCAGATGTGTTCTGTATCATTTATGCAGATTTGGTCACTACAGAGTTTAAAAGGTTAACAGCAGGTCATTTTCGTCAATATGAAAAAATATGTTTTCATGTTGAAGAAAAGGACACAAAAAGGATATTTTTGTTCATAATGTTTTGTCTCTTTACCATCTGATCTCCAATCTGACCCATGTTTGTGAGTCACTTTGAACAGTGAACCACCAGACTCCTGTTACCAAACACAACTTCTCTACCTCTGAGTGTGGCTCTCAATATCTTTAACACACACACACACACACACACACACAAATGGACAGGCAGGTGGCTGTATCACCTTGATGTTACAACACTCTCTACATCCATCTCTCTCTTTCACTCTCACTCTCTCTCTCTGTAGGTATAAACCCCTTACACCTTCTGTGCTGCAAATACTGCCAAGGCCACACACATACGCTCACTCGCACTCCTGGACACACACACACACACACACACACACACACACACACACACAGCAGATAGCGGCTGCACAGACTTGTTGCCTGGCAAACCTCTTGAGCCTAATGATGGAGTGATGGAGGCATAAAATGAGGGATACAAGTAGATGGGGATGAAAATAGAATCCAAGGCAGAGTACAGGACTAGAGGGAGACTGGGATAGGGAAGTGATGGAGGGGAAAGAAGGAACCAAAGGGATAGAGGGGGTGATTAGAGTAATGGATGGATAGAAGGACAGCAGGGAGGAATTAAGGAAGTAATGAAGGATTTTAGCAGAGCTCGAGGGGAAAAGTAGTCAGGGTCAGAATAACGTGAGGGAGGTAAAATATTAGTCATTACAAGATACCAGGAGGGATTAAAAGAGGACACAGATGCAGAATGTGTGGGAAAGAGGAGGTGATGTGAGGATGCAGGAAGAGATGAGGAATTGAAGGCACCAATTAGGTTGGAGGTTAGTTTAGAGATGGGAGGATGGAAGGATGGTAGAGGTACCTGTGAAGGTGAAAGCGGTAGAGGCGGAAAGATGTAGCGTGCCAAAGGAATGGCAGTGTCCCACTTTATTCCTCTTATTTATTTTGTTTCATCCAGACTCTATACTTTTCTTTTATCCCATACTTTCTCACACTGTCATCCTTTCTTCCTGTCTTTCTCTGGTTTTTATTAATACACATGGTAGATGTGTTGCACATCCAAGCAGCGTGTCTACACACTTCTGATTTCTCTGGAACAGCTCTTCCCTTACAAAATGGAAAAAAAAGCCATAAAGGGGCCCAGAGCTGTAAAGACTTATAAGTTTCTCTCTCTCTCTTCTCCGAGGTGTCAATATGTTCCTGCGTATTTGTGTGAAAGAGGGAAAGAAATTGAGAGCTTGCTTGCTCTCTCTCTCTCTCTCTGTGTGTGTGTGTGAGTGTGTGAGGTTGGAATGTGGAGGCTCGTAAGTCACCTCTGATTTTCCGCTCCCGCTGGGACACATCCCATTATCAGTTTTATATGAAAGTAGGAAATTCCTCTGTGGTCTGTGTGTGTGTGTGTGCGTGTGTGCGTGCGTGTATCTGAAATCTCAAGGATCAGAGTTGCATATGTGCAGGTCTGTGTGTGTTTGTGTGTACATGTGTCAGGTAGGAGGCGAGTATTTGTGTGTGTGTGTGTGTGTGTGTGTCAGGCTCCATGCAGAGCAGCTTAACAGTGGAATACAAAGTGGGTATTTCCCGCCCCCAAGTCCTCATGGAGTGTTTTGTTTTTAAATCTTGAAAATGTTATTGTGTATGTTAAAAAATGTGTAAATTGGTCCAATGCTTTGAAACTCCTGGCGATTCTGAGGAGTAACTATTTAACGGTGGGATGCTTTTGATGATCGTTTAAATGGATGGAATGATTGATGTGTGATTTGTTGGTTGGCTGAAATCTGACATGAGCTCATAGATTTATTGGTTAGTTTGTTTTTTGTTTTTGTGCTAGCACCCTGTTTGTTAACTAGATTCCACTTGGACGTTGGAGGAGATGCGGCACTCTTTTCGTTACCACTTTTCGCACCACCAAACACATTTTGGTGGTGCCACCAAAAAAAAAAAAAATCCATTCTGTCATTCATTGGTCAGCTCGTCTGAAATGCCAGACCGACTCCAACATCCTCCCACACCTCTCCGAAACTCACTGTTTTTGACCTGTTCTGGATACAAAAACGTTTTAAAAAGTTTTTTACTGCACGTTGCTGTGCGTGTGATTCCAGCCAATAAGAGAAGGGCAGACGCACAGACACACACTGCCCACATGCACCAGTAAGAGTGGAAAGAAAAGCAAAAGAGGCCTATATTAAAAAGTAGTTTACATGTTGACAGTATTCTATGTTGTTAAACTATAGACAGAGTTGTAGCTTATGTATAGTGGAAAAAGAAGGGAGAGGACATTTAAAAAAAGAAATGGCATTTTGACTTGGAGTGGCAATAGCAATGTAGCTCTATGGTTAGTTAGATAGATGACAGGTTGGCCGCTTTGGCTTTGTTGGTGAGTGGGTTGGACACAAGTTTGCCAAAGTGACAGAGAATTGGGAGAGTTGTCGTTCGATCGGTTGATTGATTGAAAATTAGCCCACTGAATGGAGATCTGTTCAAAACTGGAAGAATCGTTTTGGCTGTTGGAAATAAGCTGGATGAACAAGTGTGAAGATCATTCAACAATTACAGCTGTAACATCTTCATCCCGGAGTGGTTGACTGTACTTTAGATTCACGCTTAGAGAGATGAAGACAGGAGAGGAATACGGAAGAAACAAGAATAGAATCCAAATCTTCCCCATCCCCATGGCTTTTTTTATTCCCCAATCCACACTGAGTGGAAACTCAGCAGAGGAATATTCCACCCTTCTTAGTTTTTCCTTTTACCTTCCTGTCTTTTGCCCGTACCTTCCTCCTGATCTTTCCATCTACCAGTTTGGCAGCCAGGTAGGAAAATAAATACAACGAGAAGGATGTATTGAGCTAAACTTAATCTTCTGCCTTCACGTGTCGTCGTCTGTTTTCCTATCTAGCACGAGGAAAGACGGGAAACGGCCCAAAACGCTTGACAGAATCTCAAATTCACTTGATTCTTTTCCTAGTTTGGCCTCTGAGTCTGCTATTTAGAAGAGAACAGGGCTTCAAATCATGTTTGATTCCTTGCCAAACCTGCCTGGTTGAGTAGACGGTCCTACCAGACACAGCCACAAGTTGCCAGAGTTTGGCTGGTGGCTGGTGGTAATTTCCCACCCTGCAGCCATGTATTCCAGATGTTGTGGATTTGAATCCAACTTGTGACCTTGTTGCATGTCATTCCCCTCTCTGGGGTGAATTTTTCCTTTCATCTGTTTTTGCCTCATTCTTTCCACACTCGCTACACCACTGAACAAAACACATTTCCAAAGCTGTGATGAATTTTTTGCCACTGCTTGTTCATTCATTTTAAAAGAGGAGCATTTAAGTTCAAAGGGTAGACTTAGTGAGGTTGTAACAGGGTGGTTGTTGGTTTGAACTCCCAGACAAGCTAATGGGTGGGGAAAGCAAACAAGACACGAGCTTTCAAAGAAGTCACTGTTTGGAGGCCCTTGAGCAAGGCAAAGTTAAGTGGGCAATAGACTGTGGCCGTCCTGTCAGTGGGAGTCAGGACACTTACTTATTTAGGTGCAATGGTCTGGTTTTACTTTTCCTCGAAGAGTTTTCCAATCTGAATAATGTCCAGATTCTCGTATTGTTTTCATACTTTAATTGAGGGATTTTCTGCTCCTTCATTGGTTGATGAAAGTCTTGATTGTGGCATCAGTAACCGAGCCTGATCTGAATCCATTCAGTGAAATTGGTTTAACAGAACTGTAGCATGAATGTAAAACCGCCAAAAACCTCAGCACAGCACAGCACAGTTGGTTTGTCTTTACACTTCTCTTTGGAAATATCAGTACGAAACACACACATCTCAGCCTCGACATCCGTGCATGTGTGTATGTATTTGTGTTTTGACAGACATGAAACAGAAAAATAGTGTCATACTTTTTCCCTGCCGTCCTCCTGGCAGACTGGAGCGAGCCAACAACTCGGAAAAGTCTGATCTCAAAAACCAGCCAGAGGAGGCGGTCACATCCCAGCGTGTGTGTGTGCGCGTGTGTGAGTCTGTTCATTCGCTGCTCGGCATGTTTTCCATCCATTACGTTTTCTGTGTGTGTACAGTATGCGTATGGATGTCTCTGGCGTTTTCCGTTGGTGTGTTTGTGTGTCTGTGTGCGTTTCCGTTCTCTGCACACATTGTGAAGCGTGCGGCTGAGAGACGACAAACCAGAGGAATTGAAAGAACTCTCTCTCTCTTTCTGTGATATAATGGTCCTCACACCTCCGCTGAACACTTCCTTCACCATGTCCTGTTTATTTCCTGTTGCAATAGCGGCTAGTCTACCCTCAGAAAATTTGCACACACACGCGCACGCATATACACACGCATGGGCACATCTGCATGAGGAGTATATTTCTATGAACGTGCATGAACTCAAAAAGACCCCGTCTGAATGACACACGACCTTTGCACTCGAAAACAAACAAATACATTTCTGACGTGACCTCATGACCTTTACATTGTGTTTTCTCCGATAGGAAGTTCCCATGAGGAGACTTTCTGTAAGGATTCCCATTGAAACCAAACAGAGCTTATGAAGAGCCACCGGTAAGCTGACCACGGTCCTGATTTGTTCCCACTTTTTGAAACCCTCCTGGCTCTGTCCACACACTGATTTACTGCACGCATGAAGTTGAAGGAGCTGTTAATCCTGCACCGTGCTCAGCATGACTTGTGTGCGATGGATTTAGGAGTGTTGATAAAGTTCTTGAGCTCCATAAACACCAGAGTAAAATAGATCCTTGTTTTGACTCAGGAAGGACCAAGAATGTTCCTGAAACAGCTTAGTTTCCATCCGCCGCTCATGACATTCATACACATTTTCCCTAATCCAGCTTGGACGTTTTTGAAAGTTGGGTTTTCATGCTATTTCTGGTCTGTATCCTTAAACTCTACATGCTCTCAATAGAGTTTTCCAACATGATACATTTTTATATTCATCAATGCGTTCCAAAACACCATATAACAAATTTTGACCAAATTTGCCCATCATTTGCTCTGTATTCATGTCGGTCGACATTATTTATGTGAAGTGGAGTTTTTACTGAAAACAAGGAGCTCTCTTTTCTCTGGAATCTTCATTTTTCACTTGAATCTTTACGTTGTTATGCACGGTGTCTTTCAGGCAGAAAGGTTGCTTGTTGGTTTAGTATTATATGAAAACAAAGATGGCTTTAGAAACGAACTGCTTCCTTGACTATATCCCTTATCCCTTACGCCTTTGTAGAGCGGTTACAGTGCAGGATGCTGCTGAACTGGCTGGACAGGTTTTTATAGTATTCATCAGTAGCAAAGACCAACATATTGTAGGACAACATAGGTGAGTTTGTGTTTGTAATTATTAACAGTGTATGAAAGTATGCGTGCTGTGGATGAGGTCGGGTCAAATGTCAGCGGTGGTCAGAATTGGCTGACCTGGTTTCTAGTCCTCTGTTTCCAAGACCAGACTGGTTTCTGTTCTGTTCGTAGAACTCATTTATGAAACTGCTTCGTTTGCTTTCTCTCTCTCTCTCTCTCTCTGTGTTCTGTACTGTAATCATGATGCAGTGAAATGTGTAAAATTCCACAATTTAAATAGTTGGAACAGCAGGAATGAGCAGAGCAGCAAAACAGGATTTAAGTGTGACCACATCCAAAAATGGATCAAGAAGTCAGCTGTAAAACACACACACACAAATTCCAAAAGGCCAAGTAACTGGGATTGTTTTGGTCTGAACAAGACTCTATGGCGGACAAACAAAATAAGTTAGAAAAGGAGCAAAACGAGAAGGTACCTGCTTTAACACTCTCTTAACACATTCTCTCTCACTCTTTCACACACACGTGAACCATAATAAAAACTTTACCCAGAGTTACTCTGTAGACAATTCCAAAAGATACCATGAAATGTCGCAATGAGGACTCGTGTTCTGGGTTTCCGAAGAAATCAGAGTGTTTATAGTTCGAAGGCTTCGTGCTTTGCGAACAGGCACACGCGCACACACACACACACACACACACAAAACTCCGGCTTTCAGCTACTCAGCTACGTCTGCTGTGTGCCAATGTTATGAAATAATCTGTGTGTCTTTCAGTGCGATTCTTTGCTGCTTTGCATCCATTCAGGCTCAGGCACTACTGTGGAAAGATAAAAATAGAACCTCGCTGACCTCTTTCTCTCCCCTCACTCCCTTGTGTTCTCGCTCGCTCCTAATCGCACTCACCCTCACTCACTCGCCCTCCCTGTCTCCAGTCTGATATTGTTGCAGCTGTCTTGCTCCAGTTGGGTAATTCTTGCGCTGTAACCCTCACGCAGGCAGATGGGTGATCGAGTTCAGGCTTCATGGGGTAATGTGGCTTTCATCAAGGCAGGCAACACAATACATGTTCGCAATAAACAAAACATACAGGACCACGCAAGTCTCAGTCGGTGAAATGCGGCGAAGAGGTTGTTTGTTACGCCTTTGTTGCATATTCACAATACGGTGAGGGTAAAATGTGAACGTCAAACTGTTTAAACTGGCTCAAATTAGGGGACACCACAGTATTTGGATAGAGCTAAGCAGCAAAATAATTCAGGGGTAAACGTGCCCACGCTTGGTTTATTGACAGTGTCCCCAGAGCCCTGTTACAACCTCCAGAGGAGGCAAGGGGGCATGGGGCCACATTGATATCATCAGCATAACTGTAGTTTGTTTTTGGAACCCCATACATGGCAGCTACACAAATGGAATTACATGTTTGCATGTGGACCGAACGGAGAAATGCACGCAAAGCAAACAGGTGGCAGGCAGCTGGGATAGTAACGTTAAACTAGCTGCGAGTATTGAAAATATTAACTCATAAAAACATTGGATTGTTGTGGATGGAGAACGAGCGAGTGTCTGCTACGAATTAAGGCCTGAGCAAACACGATCGAAATGAGAACCACTGTACGCTATCGTCTCCCGTCTTACTTTGAATCTTCGCAAGACGCACAAAACAGAGTATTCAATTTCAGCGGGCTCAATGGTACAATCTGCAGGCGCAATTAAAGGTGTAAAGACGGTCTGTGAAGTTCACGGCTGAGGAACATTTGCTGAGACAGTCTGGTTTTAGAACAGCGTGTTAATGTGATCACCCAGGGCTGCACAACTGTGGCTAGAATAAGATATCAATAAGATGCGATCGCATTTACTCATCTCATCTCAAATTCACAGTTTACTCATATTTTGTATTTTAAGGCAGAGTTGTTGTTCTTACAATGAAATCAAATCTTCTATGCAGTTGTCTGTTGATTACAAAAGAGTTTGGGGTTGAGAATTATTCACTGGACATCTCTGCTGTCCATCAGGGGAATCCTGCTCTTCAGTGTTAGGATTTATAAAACCGGATTTTAGTGGGATACAGATTTAAAGCTCTCCGGTCTAAAGTTGTTTTTGCAAAAGTTCGCCATTGAATTTGGATTTAATTTGACCTAAAAAAAACTATGCCCTGCAAAAAATCCTTTAAAAAATAAAACCTTTGATATGTTGGCGTAGCAACAGCAAGCAATTGTTTGTATCAGACACAGAGAAACAATTTAGAAAAACATCTCAGCTGTTATCCAGTCTTGATTTCTGAAAGTCAGATTATCTTTAATCAGTTGCAAGATCGTTCAGTGCAGTGAGATTAGATTATTTGATAGATGTTTGCGCTACGAAGAACTCCTTTAAGGATTGTTTAAAAAAAAAAAAAAACACTCAAAGGTTGGTCAATCAAGCCAACTTCCTTATTCTGTTAAAATGTTGCTGGAGAATCTTATTGTTTGTGCATGTTGAGATTACAGTAACATATCGGTGACACCATCTGCCCTTCTCCCTAATGTCTGCCGTTTATAAAAACATAGAGATGCATTTATAAATCTCGCATGCAAATGGCCCAAACGGACCGCCGATGTCAAGGCGTTACATTTCAAAACGTAATAATAAAATAATAAAATGTAATAGTAATTAACGCTGTTTACAGACTGAGTATGATGATGTAAGGTATAATGCATAATGATCAAATATGAATAATGTTTTTTTAATGTACAATTAAATTACTTTGTCTACAAAATAATGCACAAATATGCCTAAAAAAATCAGTCTAATTTTTCTCTCATGTAGCTGCAAAGCACATGCAAAGTGTTTGTGTCTGTGTTTATGAGTGTGTGTGTGTGTGTGTGTGTGTGTGTGGACATATTAGAATTGTTGTGCCCCCAAACAGATGATTATTGTTT
>OMNV01004183.1:1870-13653 GCA_900303265.1 Brotula barbata
CGGAAAAAAAAAAAAAAAAAAAGTCCTAGCCAAGAGGAGTCTTTACTAGAAAACACTCAGTCCAGTCAGACAAAAAACAAAGGTGGCGAGCAAACACAGAGAGGCTTTGTGTTTAATGTGACGTGGAGTGTGTCAAAGTCTGTACAGTGCATGAACTGAATGCTTATAGGCAAATATTAGGTTAATTCTCTTCATCGCTTATATAAACGGTTATTTTCTGCCAACATTTATGGAAATATTTCTTCTATTCTATTCTATTCTATCTAATTTCACCACCAATGTAAAGAAATTACCTGAAAATAATGCAGGGGTCAATAGGATGTAGGTTTGATTCCGACCCTTGCCCTTCGCTGCATGTCATCCCCCCCCCCTCTCTGCCACGTCCCTCCTGTCCGTCGCTCAAAAGCATCTATCGTTACAAAGTAAAACGCCAAAGAATAATGCAACGATAAAGAAAGCAAGTGAGTATTAATAGTGCTGCAGTAGTCCTTGATAGCGAGCCTACATTATTCATACGAGTGTGTTCTAGGTTTCTGGGTTTCAGCGGTTCCTATAGCTGTAACAAAACGTCCTATAGAATGCATACTCCGACCGCCAGCGGGCTGAGCTCTTTCTCTCTTTCTCTCTCCACATGTATATTGTATGTCACCATTTGCAGAGAATGGGTCAGTGTGTCACATGTTCTCTCGCAGCGTACACTGTAGGAAGAAAAGGGCTCCAACCATTCGCTCAAGCAAACGGACAAAGTAACCGGCCGCTCTTCGCTATTTTTAGCAGTAAAATTATGGCATTAGGGTGTTTTGGGAAAAATAAGGACCCTCATGTCAGAAAACATCTGATTGCCCCGACCCCCCACGGTCAGATCGTGTGCGGCTGATGTGATAACCCACAGTGGAAGGGGTCTAGTCTGGTTGAAATGAGGCTTTGTGTTGCAAATTACTGCAATCAGTCCAATAATCTCTGACATCGCCATGAATCATGATTCGCGATCTCTTCCAAATGAGCTCTGACACCAGGGAGAGAAAAAAAATGCGAGGACGAAAGGACTTCCTTGTAAAGTCATTTCTATTCCTCCCCCGTAGGACAGCCAGCGTAATCCATTATCTGCACCTCCGCGTCAGGGTCGCCGCGGGGGCCGGAGCCTATCCCCGCAGTCATTTGGCGAGAGGCAGGACACACCCCAGACGGGTCACCCGTCTGTCGCTGGGTTGACACGTAGAGACGGGCAACTCGGTCACGCTCCCATTCACGCCTACGGTCAGTTTAGATGCTCGGGTTCACCTGAGCTGCGACACGGGGAGAACATGCAAACTCCTCACAGGACAGATCCGGGTTAGCGTGGCGTTTAGACCCTGGGCCTTCTTACTGTGAGGCTCACCGCTGTTCCACCGCACCTCAATTTCCTTCTGCGTGTCACTTTAGGAGATTTACCACCGAGGTGACCAGCGGTAACGTCTAATTAGCCTAATAACCGGGTGAAGGGTCAGATTTCCTCTTCCTCTCGACGTGTTAGAATCAGGTCAGTTGTCTGTGTGTGTATGAGTTAAAAGGGTTTTGCCAAAGAGAACTCTATTGACGAGTATCTGCTGGAAATCTGACCCTCCCCTTTAAGAGCACATCCAGTAATTATGTCAGACATCTTGGATGGCCCGAGAAGTCATTCATTATTTACTTATTCACAAGTTTGGAATCTAGGGCAGCCATATTTTTCCTTCACCGCTCTCGCTTCCACTCATGGCGTCGGGACCAGAGTTTGAGTGAAATATACGGTTTGCCAGTTTAGTTTTTCTGCTTTCTCTAGCAGAGGGAGGAATAATACCGTCACTCGGTCATTCTCCGTGTCGTACCTTTCTAATCCTCTCCCTCCGTCTCAGCATGCATAAACTGCTCACAGGAAACCGAACGCCACATCTGCGTGTGTGAGTCTGTGAGATCGATCAGGAGTTCTAATATTAGAAGATGATTATAAATTCAACGTCATATCCCCTGTGATCTCTCCAAAGTAACAGAACCAACAGTGATGTTTTGAAATTGTTAAAAACAGATGGTAGAACCCAGTAATCGTAGAATTATTAGACCGCATGCCACAAAACGCCAACACCGACCTGCTGTCGTCAAGAGCCGATCGAAAAGCTAATTGCGCCAGATGTCAAATCAATCTCTGCATTCGGAGCCTGTCGCATCCTATGAAAACAAACCACGGCCGTCGCCGCTAAGCTCTCGGGTGTTTTGCCGCCTCCCGACTGGTCAGGTTGAGCTGAAACGCGCACCGACCCAACGCTTCAGAGACGTGAGCTGACAGTGGGGAAAGATCCTGAAACTTGTTAGAAAAAACGCAGAGCTCGTGAGCCGCTCCGATCCTCCCGTGATCCACCTCAGGCGATTCAAGCTAAACCCCGCTAACCTTAACGACCACGAATGCATTTCTTCCAGTCGGGGAGCCCGAAAATCAGTCACTGCCTCCTGTATTCAAGCTCTTAATATCATCAGCAACTTAAGTGCCATACCAGCAGAATTCTCCCGGGGGAATGAAGTCATTGTGCATCTCAGCTGTTTTAAGTCAGTCATGAGAATTGCCTTCAAAATAACATCGGCGCACAAAGAAATCACAAGGTCGCCTGTTCGCTGCTCAGAAAACGAACAAAACAAAAACAACAACAAAAAAAAAAAGCTCGGAGATACTCAAGGTCACATTGGCACCACGCAGTGTTTAATGTCTTCAAAGGAAAGTCAGCGTGGCATCTGCTGCTCTTTTAACAAGGACTCGTTCAGTGGAGGGTCTCAGTGTTTGTCT
The DNA here is from genome assembly GCA_900303265.1 of Brotula barbata. Classification (NCBI taxonomy): domain Eukaryota; kingdom Metazoa; phylum Chordata; class Actinopteri; order Ophidiiformes; family Ophidiidae; genus Brotula; species Brotula barbata. Next base: position 4,665 of record OMNV01004183.1, read on the forward strand.
GCGGACCGCTGCGCTCCACGATACGGTCCACGTTTGTTGAATAAGGAAAGCTACACTTTATTGATCCCTGCGTTCCCTCTGCATTTAATCCATAACTACGAGAAGCAGTGGGCGGCCGCAGTCCGGCGCCAGGGGACCGGCCTCAGATCTACAGCCGAGCGCCTCGGTCAAGGGCCGCGGCTGGAGTAATTAGCCTAGGAGTAAGTAACACGCCTTTTTTTCAGTGGGCGGGGAAACTACAGCGCCCAGAGGAAACCCACGCAGACACGGGGAGATCAGGCAAATTCCTGCAGACGCCACACAGAAGAGGCCGTAGTCGGAGCGGGGTTAGCACTCAACCGTGCTTAACCACTGTTCCACCGTGCCATTTTCCAACATGCTGCGCTTCCCTACTGTCACGTTGAAAAGGCAAAGCTACAAGCTACTTGTCATTCCTGCACGGCGAACTCCTGACACGACAAAAAAAAAAAAAAATGTGAAAACGGTGCATCGTCGGTCGAAATCTCAGCAGCTGTTTTCCACCACGGAGCATCCACGTGTGTATTTCGGTGCGCGCGCGGTCGATGGAGGGGTGCAATCAATCAACAGAAGAGTGGAGAGCAGAGCTGTGGAAATGCGATCCGTACATCTGAAGTGCGTAGGTAAGAGCTGCGGCGGCGGCGGCGGCGGCCAGCTCGGCTCTCCCACGCCAAACAGGGGAGAGTTTCAAAGTGCGTCTTTTATAAAGGACTCTGCTTCAATCACACCGGAGTCACTGTGCGTGCCGCTTTCCCAGAACAAGTGAAACGGCTACAGCGAGGAGGGAAAGTGCAGCAACAATGTCGGGTCTGTTCGGGGGTTTCGGAGCGATTTTGAGTCGGTCGGTCACTTGGATGTGACGACGGTTCGGAGCACCTTGTTTTTGCGGCGTTACGGGCACTTGGCACATGAATCGGGCTGAATTGAAGCAAGAGAAGACGGGGAGTTTGTGGGGAAAGATGGACGATTCCTGGGGTAGCATCAGGAGGAAGGAGAGGAGGTTTGTTATGTACAACGATAGCTCATATGGTGCTCAAGATTATGGGGGAATATTACGGATTAACACGCCTAAAGAGAAATCCAACGTGAAACTGACGAGCTGGCAGTCGGGTTTGGTTTTGCTTTTTCTTTCTTTATAGTTTAAAGGTTTTTTAACCAACCCCTCCCATCGAGCCAGTCGCCAAATTTAGCTCAATTGAGAGTTTGACACCTCATTTCCTGGAGTTCAACATGTTTTCAGTCCTTGTTTTTTTCAAGTTTTTAAGACAACTTTAACCCCATGTATTCACTTGCGAATCACCAGAACTTTTGTATCAATGGAAGCAGCAAATGATTAAAGTTGATTACGTCTTAAACAACAACAAAACAAGAAGCATTGATAATGACCAAATGCTCATTATGGTTGTCACAGGCTTTACATACACGCCGTCGGTGAGCGAGTTCCAGGTTACTCCCATGATCTCATACGGGATATAACCATAGTGAAACCACGCTATTATTTCCCCTTGAATCACCAGGAATCCCCCACAGCTTCTGCCACAAACAAAGGCAAACACAGGCTCCACTGTCCCCGTTGTCTTATTGTTTAGTGAGGGATTTGATGTTGTTGCTGTGCGTGACAGCAGCCGGCCGTGTGTTATGTAATCCTCCAACCCCATAGCAGGCTGATGCAGGTCAGCGGAGGTGACGAAGTATTTCCTTTGGACAGGAATGCCTTATTTGACGACCGACACCGCCCGATCGGCGAGCACCACGCGAGGGGCAGCAACGCCTGGTAAACCTCCCGATGAGTTTGTGTAATGTCTGAAATTTTGATCGAACGTCGGACAGTTTGTCCTGTTCTCCACCGGACAATAAGAGTTTTCCCAGTGAGTCTCCACCTTAGTGTCCCAGTCATTCCCCCCAGTTGGAGCGACAAACAAGATGCTACGTACGCCAACATGGATCTGTGGACAACACAACGACGCGGTTCTTCTTCTGTGTGATTGGCTCCATGCTGTTTGAATTGATTTTGGTGAAATGTGGCCTTTTGTCACAGATGGCAGGTGTAAATTTTGCGGGTCATATTCCAACTTTTTTACAGTGTACGGCCAAACGCTCTGTAACTTCTGAGCTAACCACCGACGGGTCTGTCGCATTTCAAATCGATCTAGATTTCTATCTAGAACAAAGGGAAGTTCAAACGGAACTTTAAAATGCCACAGCCTTTTTTTTTGGTTTGCTGTCCTTGTTTTCTTCAATTGACCCAATTTTCACGGTTCGGTAACGAGCGTATAAAAGATAATGAAAGTAGGATAACGCAAAAAGGAAGAGGCGAGGAACAGCTTACAAAGTCATGTTTACTCAAAAAAAATAAAATAAAATAGAGCCTTTTCTGCATGACGTACTGCCATTATTGAGTTACCAATTAATTTACCAATTTTTAGGAGATTGTCAGAGCATCCCGTTGCCTTTGATCCTGTGATGTCACGTCTCGTCAGCTGTGGGCTGTCCTGTAAATCCGTGGCCGTTTACGTAACAAGCGCCGTCTTTTCTAAGAATCTTGGAAGGAGTTAGCTCTGTTGCAGCGGGCCGTGTTACGTGATTTCAAAGGGGCGGCGACGTGAGGACTTTATGGTATTTCTGGTCCAAAGCCACTCATATAATAAGCCGCAGAGGGTTTAAGTTCTTTAGCCCGGGTCTACCTGATAAACCATTCCTCTCTGGGCTTCAGACCATTGACCTATGAGCATCTCCAGGGGCCGTAGGCGTATGACCTTTAACCCCACAGCGATACATTGGGAGATGAGTGTGAGTGATACAGAAGGTGATAGATCAGTCTCTGTCTTTGTCTCTGGTCCATGCCTGTCATTCCAGGGATACACGAACAGTCGTACCGACACTGCCTGTCTTTCTTTCTTCCTCTTTTTGTTTTTCTCTCTCTGTCTTTTTGTCTTTCTTTTTTCTTTAGTTATTCTTTATTTCTCTTCCCGTTGCATTCTTTCTTACAATCTCTTCTTCTCTCTCAATCGATCTGTCTGTCTCTCCTCCCATCCCAGATCGTGTGATTGTTAATTGCTTTATTTTTTCTTTTTACTTCACGTGTGTCACCTCTACGTGTGTTTCTTCAATGGGCAGACTCACATCACAATGCGATTTTGCAATTCCTAATCTACACCGGAATACTGATGCCGTGCCCAAGTACAGCGTGTAAATGTACAGAGTGAGAGGCACAGTGTGTGTGTGTGTGTGTGTGTGTGTGTGTGTGTAAGTGTGTGTGTAAGTGTGTGTGAGTGCAGCACGCTGCCAACAGGTTTATCCAGTAGCTTGTGTTGCTGGAGGAGATCACACAGTACATTAGGTAGCTGTTAAAGAAACATACTCAGGACTCGGCGTACTAGTCCAGACATCCCGTGACAGCGTGGCAGGCAACACCTCATCATCATCATCATCATCATCATCACCTGGGTGGGGTGTTTGTGGTTTCACACATATTTGGTCAAAGTCTGCGATTCAGCAGCCAGACGAGTGACGCCTCACACCGCACTCACTAATAGAAGTCTTAGTGCTAAGAACCATAATGGGATATTTGGGCCGGCTGAAGATCTGGCAGTGTTCCAGTACCCCCCCCCTCCACACACACACACACACACACACCTCCCTCCTGTCAGTGGGTCAGGGAGACGGGTGGATGGAGGAGGGCCAGGGGTGGCGTTAGTAAAGTGGGGTTATCTCAGCCTGTCTGCTGAGATGGTCGCTTCAACCTCCACGGGAGCGGAGGAGGAGCCGGTGGGGAATGAGGAGACCGACTTGATGTCTCCGATGACAGACAGGTTGTCCTGCCCTTCCCTCGCGGCCGTGTGTTTTCATTGGGGATGTGGCAATCCCTTCACGTGCACACGGGGCTGGAAAATATTTAGTATTTTAATCCGTCGCATTAGCTCAGCGTCCGTTCACGTTCGGTCAGTTAAACACGTGTGACTAGATTGTTGTGTGCACACGATCACACCCCTGGCTTTCATATGGTGGGTGAGTCAACATTCACAGCTTTGTAACGTGGTCGTGTGACCTAGTTATCTATTTATCTTATTCATTTGCATTGTTTTTAATCATGACGTTATGTGGCACCGCTACAAACGGGCACAACCGCAAAATAGGAACCGTAAAATGAATGAGCTTCTTTGTTTTCCCTGTAATCCAGATTAATAATCGTGATTATGACGTCGAACAAGGAGAGGGAGGAATGTAATCGCTGATCAGGTTTTCCTGATCCTATCTGTCATGGTCTCAACATAGTGGAGGGCGAGTTGCCTTATCAACCCAGGCAGGAAAGAAGAGAAGGTGATTAATGGCCAGCTGATCTGTGTGTGTGTGTGTGCGTGTGTGTGTACCCGCAGGACAAAGACAGTGTCAGGGTTGTGATATGACAGGCAGATAAAGAGCAGAGGTGGGCTCTGCTCCACTCCGTGAATACAACTGATTAGACAGGCGGATGACTTCAGACAGGCTGATAGTCAGGCCAAAACCCCAGACTGGAGTGCTTTTCTAGTCCGGGGACCACTCCGAGCTCTTAACACTGTTTGCCTCACGTTCACCCGTCGATAGCCGAGGTAACCACGGAAGGTTCCACTTCCTTGTTTAGGGTTAGGGTCACGCCGGACCTCTGAGACGGAGGAGCTAGGGATCGATCCGGTGGTCTTCCTGTCACCGGGCGATCACCCCACCCCCGAAGCCGCACCACGTACACGTGCAGTATTTTATTTTTTTTTGCCTTTTTTGCACTCACTTACCAATTCGCACGTAATGGCTCGCTCTCCTGCTCTTATCACGACCAGCCATGCATAACTTAACCTCCCCTCCTCCACACAGGCCCACACACACGCACATACACACTCCCACGTCTCCACCGGCCTTAAAGCGGCAGAGTGTAGGGGCCCAGCCCAGCTCGGTGTCTGCAGTGAACTCCAGCTCCGCTCTCTGCCCCCCCCCCCAGAGACAATGCCTTCGTCTTGGTCACTCCACCGAGTCCACCGACTCTTACCGTCTCCCCGGCGTTCCCTTGGGGCCAGCTGAAAAGGCTAATGGAGCGCTGATTGTGTTATAGCCTCAATTATCTCTCTTTACCTCTCAACTCAGGGCCATTAGCAGGATAGATAGCACACAGGGCTCGTCTGCAGTCACAGAATAAGGGACTGTCAAGGATGATGGAGCGTTCAAGCCCAACAGGGTCCAGGAAATGCCATTACAACCCGCCAACCCCCGCCCCAAATTTACACCGTCAGCAAAAAGTTGTAAAGTTGTTGTGGTTGTATTTGGTGCGAGAAATGCCTGCGCAGGATGACGCATCACTGTGAGACTCGCTCAAGACGTGGACCAGGTGGAACCTGATTGTTGAACTCTTAAGGTGGTGGCTGAAACTGGATCACGAGGTCTAGAGGCCACTTTGAGGAAGTTCTAGAAATTCTTTTACTTTCAATTCTTCGGTACAGTCATTACGTGCTCGTCTGGCACTTTCAGCTTTACAGCGGAGAGATGTCATACTTTTTACGCAACTTTAAAACACACACAAATTCACCTCCAAATGGGTCCTGGAGCGAGTCTGACAGGCTGCGTCGGAGAGAAACGTCCCGCAGCGTTTACAATCAGGACGAAAGTCTCACTGTTGTGCAACAAATGTGATTTCACTCAGCTGTCCTTTCCTTCACCTCCAGCCTCCGGGTGTTGTCATTCTTCTGAGCGTCGTGTCTCTTTTCTCCGCAGACGAGCTCACCTGCGGCTGTGTCTGGAGCGGTTGAAGGCCCTCATACCCCTGGGACCCGACTGCAACCGCCACACCACCCTGGGCTTGCTCAACAAAGCCAAAGCACATATAAAGGTAAATATCACCGGGCCACCTATGGCTAAGGCTCGTACAGTTTAGCTACTTTGCTGTGCAAATAAGAAATGTCAGCCGGCGGGAGGACGTAAGGGGACAGTTAACCCTGGAAGGACCAAGACCAGGCTCCCGAACGAACAACCGAACGAAGGAGTGAAAAGTAAAATAATCTTACGTGACTGTATCGAGACTTTACTCTGAAATTTAGATACTTCCTGTTTTGTTGACCTTAACTGACGCATCCGTGACCTGGATCACCCGTGACATTCCTAACGCAACGGATGTCATCAGCCGCATTTTTAAGATGGCACCACGGGGTGTGTTTCCGTAGTACTTTTCATTGTAAATTTTTCAACAGGAAACTCCAGTGGCATTTATGTGAATCACTTTATTCCCCCGCCGCTCGGACTAAATGGAATGCCGTACGGCTCCATCGTAACGCGTCCAGAGTAGACGAGCGGCTACGTGTTTAAAAAGAATCCCAAAGAACAAAAAAAACAACGAGGTCGCACGAACCTCCGGCCTACGTTTGGACCGGGCGCTGGACGAACGCAGCAGGAAGAGAGAGGCAGACCGTTCTGTTCACAGTCTCCGAAAGACTGAGATGAGATGATAAAAAGTTTTGAGCAGTAAGGTTTTTATCCTAGCGGACCAAAGCAGGTGGGTGGTTCTTCTCATTCTTGAAGACAACCCACCTCCTTTTGTCATGGATGCTCATATCCACTCAGTCCTGCAGATTTTTAGCTTAAACTCCCATAAAAATGAGGGCGAGACGACCCAAAGTCGCCGTAGAGTCCAAATGGAAGAAACGCGTAGAATTCCCACCAACATTTCAACTGTTGTTCGTTTGTCATCAATCCCACGTCCTGCTTCACACACCTCCCCCCTCCCCCCCTTTAAAAATCAAGCACGTGAAGCGCTCGGCGTAGCGTGCGTTCACGTAGCACGGGTAGGGGAGCATAAAGGCCACATTGTTGCTCCCCCCGCCCCCCCCCGCATCTACAAACAACCGTGCTGCTGTCAAATGGAGTCTCTCCGCTGCTTATTGACGGCCCATTGTGTTGGTCCGCGGCCGGGAGTCGCGGCCACAAGGTTGGCGGCACATAACGCGGTGGTGTCGGTCCGTACCACTGCCTTCGCTCACGCTGTCACACAGACAGGCGTGGACGAGGCGTGGACTCAGCGTGGACGAGGTGAAGGCAGCGAGGTGTTTCAGGCTTCCTGTGTGCTCTAAAGCACACAGTAAGTTTAGTGACAGCCGGGGAGCGTTTTTGTGTGTAATCTTGTAATCTCTCTAAAGGAAGTACACAGATCAGCACGTCATTAACTCCACGAAGCTCTCGAAGAGCTGGATTCTCAACCTTCTCTGTCTCGTTCTACCGCTTCCTTCATGTTTCCTTTCCCTCGTCCTCGCCGTCCATTTTTACTTTTTCCGCAGCAGGGGAAGCTGTTTCTTTTTCTTTTTCTTTCCCTCATCTTGTTCTCCATTTTACAGAGCCCGAGAGAGCAGTTGATGTAACGCCGTTGTTATTCCATCCATGAGAGCAAGATTGTTTTCTTGAGTTCCAAAAAAAAAGAAAAGAAAAAGATTGTTGTCAAGAATGGAATCATTTTCTCGAGCACTTGTGAAAACAAAATGTGAGATGAATGGCTGCTGCCTAATCGTTGCTGGAATTATCATCCTCGAACAATGGCACAAGAGCAGAAATATGTTGGATCAGAGCTTTGGATCTCTGTGCAGTCGAGGCCTGAAAACAAAGTTAAAGTCTGAGAACGTTTCAAAGACCACGTACAGTATCTACACCGACACACCGCTTTATTCGGACTTCTTCTTTAGGCCCTTTTAGGTCCACAAACATAATAATTAACCGTTTCTACGTCTCGTCCTCCTTTTCTCTTTCTCTCTCTCTCTCTCTCTCTCTCTCTGCCTGCCCAGAAACTTGAAGAGGCGGACAGGAAAAGCCAGTACCAGCTGGAGTCCCTGGAGCGCGAGCAGAGGCACCTCCAGCGCCAGCTGGAGCTGCTAAGGGGAGGCAGCGGGGCTGCAGCCCAGAACAGCCCAGGGGAGGGTGAGAGGATACGCATGGACAGCGTGGGTTCCACCCTCTGCTCTGACCGGTCTGACTCTGATCAAGGTAAGCAGGGCGGCAGTCTGGAAGGAGGACATAGATCAGGAAGGAACTATAGCCCTGAAAAGACACTTAAAGACACGGAGAATCTGGTTGTAGTTCATTTTTTGAGCGTGGCACCATTCTCTGGTGGTCCCCCTTGTAGGCCCGGTGACCCACTGGACCTGACCTAAGTCAGAGGAAACACTTCATTCTTTATTCGGGTCTCCATGAGCTGCCGCAAAGTGGTCGCTGGTCTTGGTGGAGCCCACGTAATAAAAAATACACCGCAGTTTAAAACCACAAAGTGTGGCGGCGCCTCGAAGGCACACCAGCCAGAGCGCGTGACGCCGCGGCATATGTTCGATTCCGACCTGTGCCCTTTGCCGCATGTCATCCCCTCCTCTCTGCCCGGTCCTTCCTGTCTCTCTCTCTCTCCTGTGTTTATCATTATGAGGCAGACAAATCACAAAGTGTAATATGTAACACAAAAATAAGCACCACAAACACAACATAGACGTTCCATAACGAACAGTAAACAATTCTACTCTGGATCAGTTTTAGCATTTCTGAGGTGTCCTAGTGTCCATTCAGGGACGTGTTGCACCCGTCTATTGTCTTTCCCAGGCAGCAACCATGAAAACACCGTAATTAAAGGTATAATGAGAATCCTGTGATAGCTTGAAGGGTCAACCGCCTCTGTTTTCTCTCTCTCTCTCTCTCTCTCTCTCTCCCCTCATCCTGGGCTGCAGAGGAGATCGAGGTGGATGTGGAAAGCACAGAGTTCTCCCATGGAGACCTGGACAGCGTGAGCACGGCCAGCACCAGCGACCTGGACGACCACAGCAGCCTGCAGAGCGTGGCCAGCGACGAGGGATACTCCTCTTGCAGTGTCAAACTTGCCTTCTCCTCCTAGAAACCCCACACCTCCACCATCGCACCGCCCCTCCCCCGCCCCCCAGTCCTGCCAAACCCACCTGCCCGCTCATCTGTTTCTCCGTCCACGCAC
>OMNV01004193.1:2346-28273 GCA_900303265.1 Brotula barbata
CACCACAGCTCTGATCAGAAACACAAAGATTAGAATCACCGTAACGCCAAATCACAGAGAGTGAATACTAAAGTGTTAAAGATTGAAATCACAAGGATTCTGGTAAAATCAACCCAAAATAGTGGAAGCAAAGAAAAGGAACAGAAAAGGAAAAAAAAACAGAACAGAGGCAACAACATCACAAAAGCATTTTACTGCAGTTAGTAATGGAGGCTTTGGACGTGAATGAGGCGAGCCAGTCAATCCATTAAAGATGGACCCCGTCCCTGCTGATTACCCGTCTTTGCGTGCTGCATCGTTTTCCGGGACCAACATGCTGCTGGGCCTCTTCCTCTCAATGGTGCCACAGTCGTAGTCCTGGTGGTTGTTGTGGTTGGAGGCAGGGGTGGGCATCGCAAACATACCGGACACGTTGAACTCCACATCTGGAAAAAGACACAGGGGTCAACTTCCCACACACAGGGGCATGAGCGTTCAGTCCCTCGGGTTGGGACTCGGTGTGGTGGTTCAGATGCAAAGCACTACAGGAGAACATTCATGAGAATCATCAAATCCATCTAAATAACATTAACATTTCTATGAGAGTGGAGTAAGCACAGGGCTCAGCTGGAGACCTGTCCAACACTGGATTGACATGAAGAGACAGGTTGTGTTTAACTCATAATACCCAGAAATCTCATTAACACGTAAGAAAAAAACAAATCTCAGCCCCTGACCCCCCCAGAGGTTCACAGGAAGTCATGAAAGGAGGTCCATGGGCCAAAATGGGTTAAGAACCCCTGACAAGGGATGTAAAGTACGAGGAAGGATGCCACATTATGGCCCTGCGGCAGTCCTGGTCCTCATCCAGGCTGTTGGGCTGTTTGCAATCTAAACCATAGACAGACAGATCTGAATCACAGGGTTTCATGGGTAAAAGGAGATGGCGGGCAGATGTTGACATCTGATAGCTGGCGGCTATTCAAGCTTCACAGCCTGGCTGAAGTAAGTGAACATTAGACAGGAAGTCAAGCCGCGGTCTTGACAGATGATCACATTTAGTGTCATCTTCTTCCCTTTGTGTTCTTTGCACTGCACACTGTCCGTCACGGGGAGGACACAGACAGCTGTCACACTCCCATTTATATCGTTTTTAGGTTTCCTATTGTCTTGGACGGTCTCTCTATAAAGTTGGCAAAGTCGACTCCCCAGAGAACAGAGGGAGAACATGCAAACTACACACTCAGACAGGCAGGACTCAAACCCAGCTCCTCTAAACACATAAAACCCTCTGTATATTTACATGCACTACAATAAGGCCAACATTTAGGTAAATGAATCTGTTTTTTTTAAGCAGGTTAATCAGCACAAATAGAAGTTTGCCTACAGTCCTAGATTATGCCACTGTAAACGGGAGGACTCCTCTCATGATGTGATAGTTATACGTATATACTGTAGATCGATGTGTTTAGAATGCCCAGTGTACACTCGGAGAGCGTCACACTCCCATTTATATATGACTTGGTCACATTTTCAACTTTAATCTGAGGACTGACAAACACTCTTATTACTGAATGTAGCTAATTATGACTTTCATTCACATTAGTCCTGTACTTTGTAGTTTTGTGTCCTGGTAAACCCATGACCTACCCTCAGGAAAGAACCAGTCTGCGTGCTGGATGATGGGCTCTATGATGGCCACTACGTGCACAGAGGTCGCTGCAGCCATCTCAGCCAGACTCCTGCGTGTACACATAGCAATCAGCAAAAATGAACACGCTTCATGGATAACGAAGGCCAGAAGAAGCTAAGACAACAAATGACTGTTGGTGGACATGCCCTCGTCTGTCCTTTATACAGTATTCAACAGATGATGTGTATCATTTCTTGGCTGCCTCCCTCAGCCCCTCCTCACCCCTCAGTCTTGGCCCACAGCAGGTTTGGTCCCAGGACGATGGAGATGTTGCTGGGAGTCATTTTGTTGATCTCGCTGTCCTGGGCCAGCTTGGCTATAAACTTCACCAGATACCTGCATGAAAACACAGCATCATGAGAAGAGGTTTTGTTCATTAGATTTCACCATTTCCTCCTATGCTTCCAGGAAGCTGTGACGAACCTCAGGTTGTTTTTGTTGTTCTTTGGTAGCTTATCACACACGACCCAGAGTGCCTGGAGCCTCTTGTCCGGATCTGACACACTGGAAGGAGACAAACGGGAAAAGTAATGAAATCAGGGCACGTTACGACTTCAACAGCTAAATGAAATGAATCATATTTCCTGTCATCAGTTTTCCGTCGTGATGTGATGCAGCCGGTGTTACCTGGACGCCTGGATCCATTCATCGTAAAGCTGGTAGGTCATCAGAGGTTCTGGGAGCTCCCTCAGGTACGACTTCAGTGCTCCTGGAACCACAAATATTCATATTTATACTGAGGAACATCAAGCAAACAAAGTAGCTACAGTACTTTTATAAGACTTTGTATTATAATGGAGTATATACAGTATATATATATTTAAATGATATTATTATCTGAAGGAAACCAACACTTTTGCTTCACTATACTTGTCCAAACAGATAAAATAAAATCCAAATCGGCAGCTAAATGACTTTTGCCCAAGTCTGTTTTCCTTTGCGTCAATTTCACTTCAACCAAGTAATTTGTCAGAGATATCTGTACTTTTACTGTGATATATCTTTGAGGTACTTTACCACTCAGTAGAAGTAATTGAAAAGTAACTGTAAACATACAACAACTAAAAACGACATCAAATCTAAGCTACTAGTCCAAAAACAGTAACTTTATGTGAGTTTCAGCGTCGTACCAGCGACAGCATGGGGGTCTGAGTAGAACTCTTCCAGTTGAGAAGTAGAACAGTCTAATGCCGCCTTTAGCTTCTTCAGTTTGGACGCCCCTGCTGCGATTCGGAATAGGCCCTGACACACACACAGGCACACACACACGCAAGACAAATAAGCCACCAAAGCCAAGAAATAGGAACAATAAAGACACATGCAAGCATTCAGTGTACACAGAGGACCTTGTGCTTTCACTCAAACCCTGGTATAGACACAAACAACACACACACACTCCCTCACAAAGAGACTCTTACATAAAGACGCGGCATTAACTCTCCCTGCTGGCCGCACATAATGAAACCTTAAAGCAGGCAAACAAACACACCCACCAGTCAGAGAGAGAGAGAGAGAGAGAGAGAGCACAGCAAACGCTTTACTGTCACACACAAACTAACTCTGTCTTCACACCGTGCAGACACGGACCGGACTGGCTGACGGATGAATGGGGTAACAAATAACGCCCCCTGCGTTTCACACTCGCACCCTCTTGCTCTTTTTTGGCCGTGCAATCTGATTTATGGACAGGAGACGAGTGGATTCTATTGTATTCTAAATTTGTTGCAGGGAGGGGACATCGCAAACGTGCACCATAAATCCTCTCTGCAGCATAACAGCAGACAGCGTCTCTGGATGTAGGAGGAACATTTCAGCCATGCAGGATTTTCCCGTTTACAGTCGGCCTGTCCGCCCATCTCCTGGAGCCTGGAGATGTTCATGCGAGCAAACAACTCAAAGCTTGGTTTCAATTATGTCAATGAGCGGCAGGGCCACGAATAGCAGCCGCAGCTTCATGTGACTCCCAAGGAGCTGCACAAAAGCCCGATTTACTCACATGGGAAGACAAAGCAATCAAACACAGCAGTCGGTTCACTTTGGAGGCAAAATAACAGAACCGCTGCTTATGGGTTTAACTTCACCGGAGCTAAAATCAGGGGTATTTCTGGACCACGCGGAGGGCCTGAAAATCATGGAATGTGTAGAATTGTGCATTTGTCACGCTGAGACGTTTCAGGACAAATCCTGATTCACCTGAAACTTTTCATCAGAAAGAAAGAAACAGCAAGCATCCAGTTTTGAAGAAATGATAAAACACTTATCAGCTTTCATTATTTGTGAGATTATAAACTAATTCCAGCCTCTGGAACGCTGAGTCATTGTGTTATCTGTGATGGAGAGGGCTCCATATCAATTTGAATGCACTCAGCCTTCCCCGTCTCCACTCTCATCCATCCTGAAGGATTATGTATAATCTATACGCAAGATACGGACAGGCTGTTTTCCTCTCCCTCTTTCTCTCTCTCTCTCTCCTTTTTTTCTTGAACCTCATCACACTCACCTCTTCCTTCATGCCCGTCTCTAGGAGCATCATGACGCAGGCCTCTATGGGCAGGGCGATCTCTCTGCCGCTCCTCTTCAGATGCTCATCCAGCCCGGTGCCAAACGCTGGCTTCTCTGTCCATGAGTCTAAGGACAAAGGAAGCATTGATGGTGACACAACACAAATCTGAATCTACAGCAAGGTCTGCACCCAGAATTAAACACGAACACCGATGTGTTTCCTTCCTTCAGTCCTCTGCCGTGACAACACAACACAACACAACACAACACAACACAACACAACACAACACAACACAACATAACATATCACATGCTTCATTTATCATTATTTTTGTTATTGTTTTGCTGTTATCAGCTACTGGATGACTTGAATTTCCTTCGAGATTAATCTGTCTGTCTATCTCTCTATCCATGTATCTATAAATACCACTTCAGTCATGTCAGTTTTCTCTCTAAATTCATGGAGCAAGTGAGAAAATAGGGGTGGAGGGCTGTAAAACCCAGGTGGGTGTGACGTGGGATGGGGCGTGTGTGCGAGTGGAGTACATGAGTCATCGCCACATACTGGGATACCAGGCTTGTCTGGCTTAGACCACATGTGTTTACTGCAGGAAAAACAACAAGCTCCGAGAACAAGACACAAAGAATGACAAAAGTGAGCAAGTGTGTCTGGAAAAACAACAGACGGTCGTCGAGCAGCCCAACAAAAGGCTATTCTTTAATCATTTGTATGACCCACATATCTGGGGCCCATTTGTGGCATTCGGCAAGCACCGCAGTGGAAAAAGAGCGGGGTGACAGCGACTCAGATGTCAGAAACACGGCCCAGAGTGACGTCACGGGGAGGGAGGAGCTTCTCTCTTTCTTCAGGCACTATTTAACGAGGCACCTTTGGGCAAAGCGCCCAACCTCAGACTTCTACAGTAGGAAAGGAGAGGAGCTGAGAAGGGGGCCACTAAAAACCAGCAGCAACCGTGTCCTTCTGTGACGTATGAATTTTCCAGGAAATGAAGTGGTTCCCATGATGTGAGCATGCATGGTGCTCTGCTGTGGGGTTTTTTTCTGTCTTTTTTCTAAGCGTGCCGTGTGAGCGTGGGGCGTAATCCTGACCAAATACCTTGCTGGGCCTGAATGGTTGGCAGGACGTTCTCCAGAAGGGTGAGAGACTTTCTGTGGTAATCAGCCTGAGCTTCCAGGAGCTGAGGAAGAGAAAAACAGAGGGCGGGGTGGAGGTAGAGTAAGAGGAGCACTAGAGGTCGTGACAGAAAAGTAAATAAAAGGATGAGCCAATTCTCTGTTCCCCAGTTATTCTGCAGCTGTGAGAATTCCCACGGAAACGCTTGTGAGCACAGCGCGTCGCACGGCACTCACCGTCACAAAGTAGCAGGCATAGTCCCCTTCTTTGGAGAAAAAATTGTACATGTCTGCCGCAAGTTGATCCTGTGTGAGAAATACAGGAAATAAAACAGGAAAAGCAGCCATTGTTATTATTAATAATGTTAACAATAAGCTTATTTATAAACAAAGGTACAAAGAGCTTTTCAGTCATAACAAAGACAAATTAGAGGGCGGGCAGAGAGCGCATACCTCCACCAAGGCCGTTCAGTCCTGATTGTGTCTCTCAGTAATGTCATTAATCAGCTTATCGACCCGACCGCAACCATGAGAACTTTTGATTCTCAGACTTACAGTTCAAGAGTAACACACCAAAGTGTAAAAGTGGCTACTGCAGCGCCACCATTAGGCCGATTGACACCAACATTCAATGGATTGTCTATGAATGAGGCCCATCCTGGAACCTGACACCCAACGAGTTTTATTGAAATAGAGCGTGTCAATGACTTTCTGAGAGAAGCTCAGACAAAAAAAAAACAAAACAACCTTTGCAGAAGAATCTGTGTCTTTAAAGACAAATACGGAGCAGATCTTCAGTTTTCAAACATTGATTTAAACTTCAGAGGACACACAGATACTCCACCGGAGTAGAAAGTCTCCTTAAAGACTTTTAACTTTTTGCTAATAAACTGATATGAATGACTGCCTCCACTCCTGTCATCATCATCATCACCATCATCATCATCCATTGACTGTGGACATTTTTGAGGGGGTGGGGGGTGGAGGGGGGGTGTCATCCTGCGTCCTCCACTAAGCGAGTCATAAATCGTGCTGTTGTTGGCAGGAGCCGATGGGACCGGGAGAGCGAGAGCTGTTGAAGGGGAAACACAAGGTTGTCTGCTTCCTGAGCAGAAAACCTGACACATCACGCATCGTTACACACATAAACACACATACACACTCACGCATCACTGACTCAGCTTAAGAGATGGAGGAGCACACGTAGACACGCAGCTGATGAAGCACTTCCCTCTTAGCTATGCATTTAGGAGGAGTGTTTTCACAGCGTGGATTTAATAGCACCAGTACTGGGTTGGCCCCGTGTGAACTTGAGAGCCAGCGGCTAACCAGGTAGAGTGCACGTTTGAGCACAGGTGCAATTTCAACCTCATCCCTCCTGTCGTTCCTGTCTGTGACTCTACTGTATCTGCCATAATAAAAGCAGAAACGCTCACCGAAAAGAAGAGTGAATGTCACGGGAGCTGGTCTCACCTTACACTGCTCCACTTTGTTCATGGCCTCGTCCACCTCCTCCTTCAGCAGGTCAGCCTTGGCCGTCAGTGCTTGAGTGTTTGTTCCTGAGATTATCGACTTGGTTGCCTGCAACCATCTTAGCGTGGAGAAAATAAAAAGAGAGGGAGAGAGAGGAAGAGAGAGAGAGGGAGAGAGAGGGGGGGGAGAGAGAGAGAGAGAGAGAGAATTCACCACTTTGACATTGGACCACACTTTAAAATTCAGGAGCAAGTGATGAAACAGATGGTTGAGTCCTGTGGAGTCAGAGAGGTTTTTTTTTTGGTTTTTTTTGCTGTAGAACCCCGTCTACATGCCACATCACTTTCCAAGTTGTTTGACTGCAGAGAAGTTGACACTACATGTACTGCTTTTCAGCTTCTTTAAGTTGTTTCAGTTCTTAATCCACCGGACGGATCGCCAACATTCTACAGGATCTCTCCCCGAGAGGAATCCCTGGCAAAATAGTCAAGTGACGTGACATTAAATTGGATATCTTTGAGCCTCGGTGAGCCACTAGAATCACAATGTTGACCAATTTACAGGATGATACATGCAGGTGGGACCAGGCCCGATGTGCTCGATGTCAGCGAGAGCAAAAATTTGGGCCAAAATCGTGATGGGTGAAAAAATGTTGCAATACTTCGATACTACAGAAAAATATTTACATGTTGAAATAATAATACTGTCATATTCTGTTGTATTTACAATATGTAATCCTGGCAATAAAGCTCTGACACAGATAAGGTGAGGAGGCAGAGTGAGCAGACCAACCGTGCTCTGGCAGAGTCGTAGTCCAGCACCAGTTTGGCCAGCTGTTTCCTCTGCTTCAGGATGTTGGGGATGTCCACCTGAAACAATTGAATGGAATACAGGGCCAAGTTAAAAATCCAAAGTTATTACAGTGATAAAGGTCTGACAGACATAACATTCCCACTGCTCTGTCTGGGTGACCCGAGAAGCCTTTACGCCGATTCTGTGAAAAAAAAGTGCATTGTGGCTTTTAAGGGGTTAAAAACAACCCAAAAATGCACCATTTCTGGCTACAAAGCATCGGACTTTGACAACTGAGAGCCAAACCAGTGAACAGGTGACAAACTGCAGTTCCTTCAATCCAAGATACAAAATGCGATAAACATTTTGCCATGACAGTGTTTTTTAAGATTGAACTTTCTGAAAGGTTTCCAACCTCTGCCAGCTGGCTGAGAGGATCCAGGACATCTTTTTCTATCTGCAGCTCGTGGTGCATCAGCTCTGATGCCAGACGATTCTCTGCATCGCCGCATACTTCCATCATCTTCCTATTAAGACACACACACACACCGGAGAGGGTGTTACAATCACATCAACAGTCATCTTTACTCTGCATCTCATCATGAGATGAGAGGTCATCATCATCTAAAGCGTCTTCACACATCTTCCTGGAAAAACGTAATTCACACAGCAACACAAAAGGACAAAAATCTGTTCTACTCTCTGTTCGCTCATTCATATTAACCAATGAATTTCCACTTATTCATACCAATTGAGTCACTTTTTAATTTTGAAAATTTATGGAACAAATTTTGTTTGGTTTGTTTATTTTTTGGCTTTTGTTGGGTTTTTTTTTTTAACGAAAAACTGCATTTTCCAGTAATTTTTCTTCCACAATGCAGGTCTAATCATGGAAAGAGCATCTTCTTTATTTGTTCAGTAAATGACATGCATGTTTGCGTCAATGAGTGGCCTACAGATGAGCTTACACCATGTTACCACGGTGACACGCATTGACTGCCGTCATTTTCCAAGGACACTACATTGATTTTATTCAACTATAGCCTATGGAATTTAAAAATAATCAAAAACTGAAGGAGAAATCTTCATGTTTAAATAGTTTTTAGCACAACTTTCTCCAGCAATGAAACCTCTGAACCTTGAAACATGAAAATAAGAGTGAAAACATGGCTGCTGATGATGTCTGCCGTCTGTGCATCATTTACTAGCAGGCTGACTGACGTACTTTCCCTTCCTCATTACTTCCAGATACACTCATGCTGCTATCACTTTCTAGATCCTCAAGTGCAGACATGCATCACGTGTTGAGCTCAGTCACGATAAGATATATTTTGTTTAAAGGTCTTGACCAGACGGCTTTCATTTAAGGCTGGAACTCCAGTGATAATGTAAGCAGGCTCCTTAATGTCATACATTTGACTTGAGGCCTCTACACAGCAAGTCTTGGCCCTTTCTCTCCATGCCAAAAAGGCCTTTGACCTGGTAGATTGGTCGTATCTATTCTGTGGGGGCTAACGTGTCTCTCTTAGACCCCATTGTGACTGTGAGGTTGCCGTCTACACTCACTACTTTTGGTCTTGTGTGAAGTTGCGGTTATTGGTCCAGTATTGTGCGATAAATTGTGCATTGCTTTGTTCTGCTGATAATGACATCATTTATGTTCAAGTTATGAACCGCTGCCAGAAAAAAAAACATTTCACGAGATTGGGCTGGCATAATCTTATCATGGAAAGCATTCCTAAAGAGCGCATAACAAGTATGGATGCTTTTATTAAGCCTGGCAGCCTTACATTGAACACATTGGTCCAAATTATCATCTACCATCCTGAAGGGATTCGTTCCAGCCTGAGAGTACTTTGGATACTTCTGTCCTTTACTCCAGACCTCCTCGGTGGGTCTCAAAGCAATGTGGGACTCATCTGTCTCATCTGTCAGCACGGAAATGCCAAACAGAAAATTGGGGATTCGGTAATTTATGAGAATAAAGTTGTAAATCAACGAGGAAGAAGTTGTAAATTTACGAGAATTAAGCCATAAATTCATGAGATTGAAGTCAGATATTCATAGGAGTAAAGTTACAAATATACAAGAAAAAAAGTTGTTTATGACAGCGAGAGAGAGCCTAATGTAAAAAATACTTAGGTATCAGCTTTACTCAAAAGGAAATGCTTGTTCTACTGCATATCAGCACCAGACTATTTGATCTTTTAGGACATTAAAACTACTGTGCTGGAAAGTTTTATACGTTATGACTCTATTCTCGTAGTATGGGAGCTTTATTCTTCTAAATTTACTTTACAACTTTATTCTCAGAAAAACAGTGGCCCTAATAATCTATCCTAACTCCGTTGTACTAAGTTAATGTTAAAGTTAGGCATGTGGTCCTTTATATCATACATCAATATCACAGTGTACTGAACCACAGTCGACAAATCTATGAAATTTATTCTGTGAGTCAGGGTTTCAGCTGATATATTCAACATGAACTGTCTCTGTGCTTCGGCTGAGTTATTGTTGTCCATTCTCTAGTATAATAGCATTAAATATTGCATTAAAACATTGGATTTATAGCAGTGACTGTTGATAATGCCGTATGGAAGCATTTGATGGAGACTGTAACCCTCAAAGTATCACCTCAATCGAACTGTGGTTGTAAACAAAGTCACGTCTCCAAAAACATCATTTTCATCACCACTTTCCACCCTGACAGATGAGATGAGTCCAAGACTGCCTTGAGCCTCTCAGAGTAGGTCTGCAGTCAGACCGTGTTGGGTAATTTTGTATTTTTATGACCTTGTTAACCTCATTTGCCTTTTTCTCCCCTATCTGTGGGACGCCACAAATGGGAGACAACTGCAACACGTAACCATCCTTCAATCTGTTTTCTCTTTTTCTCTGCTTAATATTTGTACTTAGCTATTATAGACCTCCTTCCTCCCTCACAGAATTGTTATATTATTGTTGCAAGGATTCCAATTTTGCCACAGCCAGAATATGGAGACTGATTAGGTTAGAAAGCAGAAGGTGGTCATCGGGGAGAAACTATCAAACGTATAAACAAAGCTGAAATCTTCAGGTTTACGAGCTATGCAACCGATTTAATGTCTTCTTCCTTAACATTCCACATACTGTATGTGGAACAATTTTTAGGTGTTGACTTTGTCTTTCTTAATGTTATTTTCATTTCATAATTTCATACACCAATGACATTTTGTTTTATTTATCTTTAGTTCAGATGCCAATCGTTTTTATTCGTGTAAATCTGAACTGAAGTGGCTGCATTGTGTTGTTGTTGTTGTGTTGTTTTTTTTATTTTACTGAAGGGGCGAAGCGTCGAGATTACAGATCCTCTTTGTTAAGTCAGACAGTTTCAGTCTCCTGACATGTAACCAAACTACCTGAGGTCCCCTCAACGGAACATAAAACTGGGCAGATCGCTTGTCCTGAAGGCCTCATGTCTCATTCTCTCTAGGGCGGATCAGTTTCTAAGAAGGAGTGATTGGCTGTCCGAGGTATCACTCAATCAGCTACTTACCCTATCAACGATTCCTCTCCTAACTGGTTTCCTCCTTCCACCATGGCCTGGGACAGCGCCGTAAGGGGAAGCTTTTTCTGCAGATGAAGACAGTGATTAGCCTTCTATTTGTACATAATTCACTTGACACCATGCGAACTATTTCTATATCTATACTATTTGATGCTTGAGCCAATGGAAAATTCAAGGACTTTCCATTCGTACTGAGCAAGTGAACTGACGGAGTGAGGAAGAGGAAGTGAAAGTGAGCATTCTCAGTAAAACAGAGACGTTAAATAGGAATTGGGATGCATACAAAGAGATATCAGACATTTCTTCTTACAACGCTTCAGCTTATTTCTACATCAAGATTTCAGAATGTACAAGGGGAAGTTTTAGGTCCATCCAGCACCAAGTAAGACAAAAGCACCCCAACGTGTCATGCATGTCATAGTGTCTCCACTAAAGATCAAAGTTAAGTTGAGAGATGTATGAATAGAAAACGGAGCAAGTGACGGCGAGGGCCAGAGAGGTGGAATAAGTAATGTGTGTTTTTACCTGACCATTTCCTGTATAGAGGCGTGGTACGGACTGTGGTGCATGTTGGGTGTTGTGGGGTAGAAAACACAAAACAGAAATTATGTAGGCCTGCTGTGGATTCTTTTATCTCGCAAACAATGACAACAAACTGACAGATGCTCAAAATCTGTAGGGGCGATGACATCACAAACATTTGATTTTCAACCTAAATAGATGGCGAAGGTTTTATTTTAGCATGCTTGTTGTCTTACGTGTCTCTTCTCTGCATCGGCACCTATGTGTCCCTGTAGACATGAGACCATCCTCTTGTGTGTATTGTGGGACACCACCCGCACCAACTCCATGCGCCGCTCAATCTGTGCAAGGAAAAAGACACAAACAACACGAAGCTTCAACAAGTATCATCTTCATGAGCAGTGGCGTCATGGAGAGAGGTTCAACAATCAACAGGCCAACAGCAGGTTTATCCCTTCAACTGGTCAATGGATTAATAAACTGAGTCTTTAAAGGATTTTGGATAGATTTAATGGGCCTTTTTGCATTTGTAACCAATGCAAAGTATGACTTTTTTTTGTCTTTTCTATCCAATATAATAATATCTTTTCTATCCAATATAATAATATCGGATAGAAAAGACATAAAAATTCATAGGTTGTAGAAAATTTATGACAAGTATAAAATCATAAAGTCCATTATAGTAAGCCTCACTTTTTAAAAAGTGGCCTTTTTAAATTTGTCTTTATTCTAGATGTGTAATATTTTTAGCATCTTCGGGCTTTTCACTAGAATTTAAAATAAAACTTAAAGATGGATCCACTGGTGGTGACCTCTGAGTTTAAGGGGTTAAACATCATTTAAATGCAGGTAAAAGTGCAACAACTGTTTGTTTGGCGTCGTTTAAAAAGTTGAATGCCACTATGGAAGAGGCAGTGGTGCCCCGACTCCATAAATTCCTAAATCTGCATATCTGAGTCCATGCAGTCCTAATCCTGACCCTGACCCAATGCAGACCATCATCTCCCATGTCTCCCCTCTGTCAAATATGGCCGCTTATGACATTGATGAAGTGCAGAAGGAAACGTTATGTTTGTGATTTTGAGCAAACTACACACAACAATATGTAACTCATCTAGAAGTAAAGCTGGGGGGGAGAAAAGAGATGCTCTAGGTGGGACTCGACCAGATCAACTGTCCTCTAATAATGGACCAGCCCAGATTCTGACAGAAACCCAATGTTCATGCACTTTTAGTTAGTCCTGGTGCAGGTTCAGAGGTCACTGTTTAATTCGTGTGACAGCTCAAAACAATCCAACTGTGTCTCTGATAGCCTTTAAAGATCAAATATGAGTTCATGATGAAATCATTCACAAAGAGTGCAACCACTGTTCACTCCTGGTCAGCACTCAAATGCTAAACCAACAAACAACGAGTCTGCAGTTCTTGTCCTTGAGATTCATGGCTACGGATGTCCACATCGATGGAGAAATGTCATTTGTTGTTGCCTTGAGGGACTTGAAGGAGTCAGAGTTCAAACATGATTGATAAGGCTTGTCCCAATGGGGCAGCGGCGGAATGTTCTCTTTGAAACACATGACTAATCGGAAGTGTCTCCATGGTAACAGCAACTGGGCTGTGACCGACAGTGAGGGGTTCTTTGGTTTGAAAAGCGTTTTCTGATTACACAGGCTTTCTCCTGTCTGCTGCTGTGGCGACAGAGATCCACTCTGTGCTTTGAGTGTGACGAGCTATAATACCATCATTGATAAGCTGGTCAATGATGGAGTCGCAGCTATTCTGGCCCAAGGACGGAGGCCAACTGAAGCTGTGCAGCGAGGCTATCTGGCTGCCAGGTGCCTGACAGGGACAGACAGTGTCAGAGTTGAGGCCTGGATAAGCACCAGCGGCCTTAAAATATAACCGATCAATCAACGGTTAACTGTTGAGATATACTTACAAGTCTGGCTCATCAATCAGCACCAGACTTAGTGATGCAGCAAACTGGTTAGTTTGGCAACGCTTGTGAGAAAGTCAAAGGCAGATCGGATCGGGCGTTGTTTATGGCAGTTCTAAACAGAAGAGGTGTGTCTTCCTTGTGACGGAAGAAAGTCGAACGCTTATAGCGCAAAGGGACAAACATATGCTGAGGAGTCCGGACAAACTGTTCCAAATATAAACGGGAACAGAGAGGCAAAGAGGCCAGAGGGCAAAATGAGCAGAAATGCAGGCAGGCAAACGCTGAGGGAGGATCAACTGAATTCCACACAATTGTGTTCCAAAAACAGAACGGGTCGGAACTCTGGAATTCCACAGCCTGAAAAGCAGATATCCGCCTCCGCATGTGCACCCCCCCCAACTCTATGTTCTCTTGCTCTTACGTCATTCCCGACCCACTGTGGCCCCCGGCATTCCCAAAACAGCTGGGTCAAATACAAACTTCCCGAGCGCACAAGCAGACACACGCGCTCGCTGCTCAGCCTCCGCTCATGAACTACCTGGAACAAAAGAAGCAGGGGATTCCCCTTCCTGTGTTCTAAGTGGGACGAGGTTCCTGTGCGTATGTGTTTCACATGTTTGGATTCCATGGCTCTGGCGGTGTCGCTGTCTACTTCCTTTCACTGTAATGAAATGAACTCAGATGCAACACGACAGACATCCAAATACGAACTACGCAGCAGGTTGGAAGAACAAAGGCCAAGATGAGCACACCGGCTGAGCGCGGGGTGTGTTCGGCTGCGCTGCGTGATGAGGTCAACATTTGGTCAATACCATGACGCATCATAAGCCTGGGAATCCCAATGCAAAGGTTGAAAGACTAAGAGGGTGTCTGTGTGTGTGCAAATGTGTTTAGTGGTTTCTACGGGAAAGAATCGTAACATGTCTGGACATGTCAGAATGAACAAAAAATAACATCAGCTGATTCCTACGGCCACAAGATATTCTTTGTTTGCTTAATGACAGCATGAAAGTAACGTTCAAAAGCCAGTTTGGCCAGTTGCTCCCTTCCAAAATAGGTTCAGTTGTTGCAATAACACTGCTTGAGCAGGCACATTGGTATTTCTGGAGGATTTCTGGGATCCCTGTGGAGGAACGGCTATGAAGAGGAGCAGCAAGGAATGGACAGCTGGCAGAGGAATGCTGGGATGGATCTTTGCCAACCTTAAAAGACCTTAAAGAAAAAAACGGATGAGGATAGAGGTACTAAGAATAAGACAGACCAGGACATTGATCTAAGACGCAAAGGGGATCAAATAGACGTCTCTGCGATGGATCAGACCGAGGCTGCGAGAATGACGTGGCTGACAGCGTGGAGCTGTCGGTATATGATGAGCTTCAGACAAAGTGAATCTCTGGTGATGTTTCAAAGGGTGTGCTTAAATTAGAAGCTTCCTTTCACTTTCAAAGGTTCACTGACATTGATGACATGTTATAATCTTCTCCGAGCAACTTTGATGATGATGATGTTCACATCCCGTCTCAGTCGAAGAAGACTGTAGGAGGGCTGGAGAGGACCAACCGAGGCAAAAACTCAACTTACAACACTACAGAATCAAAAACAGCTTTTGAAACATCACAACAGTGCACAAGTGTGGGAGGCCAGGCCTTTCTCTCAGCTATGGGACAAACTGAGGAGATCTGTTTTGAGGCCAGGCGAGACACAGTTTTCTCTTGAACTGGGGGTCACCTTCCTCTCAGTTCCTCCCTCCCCCTCCCATCCTCCTTATCTGACTGTAACGCTGTGTCTAAAGTGTGAAAACATTTCCAGAAAAACACTGTATCTAACAGGAACAGAGAAAGTCAACCGTCAACCATGTCCACTCCAGTCTTCCACAGTGAGCACGCCAAAGAGTCAACACTGCTCACTTATCGTCTTCCATTAAAGCCACTCTGTCTATCAATGTATCATGTTCTGAGTCCCAAAATGAGAGCGTTTTCATCTGAGCAGAGAAAGGTACTCAGCGTGGAAGAACCTGACAGTCAAGCGTCCAACAATTTAGCCCTCACTGTTCTCGAGGCGTGCCAAGGAGCCAGCTGAGGCTGCTTTCACGTCAAGAACACCTCCCATTCACACACAAAGACATTCTCTACAGACAGAGGTGGAATGTCTTTACTGAGCAGCCAGTATTTTGACAAGACCCCAGCTGCCGTCTGTCTCAGGCCTTCTCGGGAGCTGGAGGTTCCCCCCAGGAAAGCCTTGCACCAGCACCTTTCATAAATACACCATGGGGAGAGGTGTGCGGATACACAAATGGACTCACTGACCCTTGTGCTCTGCTGGTGCTCAGCTTTGCCCTAAGAACAGATTTGCGTTCCTCCTGCAACTCATAATTCAGTCCAGCTTTTATCGTTTTAATCGTTCAGAGCTGCTTTTGTTGACATCCCCCTCACGATTTCTGTACTGGTCCTGATATCAGGACCAGCTCTGCCCTACTGCATTTCTGTGCTTTATGCAGCACTGCTGCACTGATTTAATTCTATGCTTGTGAAAATGGTGCTTTTCCCTTTTACTGGTTGTTTGACAGTGGCATTTTCTGTGTCCCAGCCTGTGACAACATTTTTCTCATTGAACGAGACTGCACAGTTTCTGGTGCACCAAAAGTCAGCACGGGAACATTTTTTTGAACTGCCAAGCACCTGTTTTGGTCATGGTAACACTTTGAACGGTTCTCAATTTGTTTCCAGCACCAGTACGAGGGGTAAATGTATCTCCCAACTAAGTGTCAGCAACAGTCTGCTGCTCTGTTGTGTTTGGAGTTACCATTGTCAAGCCATGTTTGTTTTGCATTTTACATTGGTGTTTTATCATACACGACACCATGATAACCGTACCACAGAGACATTTAAAAAAAAAAAAAAAAACCAATACAGTATTCTGCAGGAACCTTTGACTCCACATGATTGAGGTCACCCAGGGATTGAAATGAGTCAGGCACTCATCTTGTGTCACTGCCTGACATCTGCAGCCGTTCTGCTGTTGAGTTAGGAGCTCTCAGAACTGTACAGAGGGAAAGGGAGATTAATGATTTACCTGTAAGAGGTCATCGCTGAGGACTTCTGTTTTCTCCGCTCTGTGGGTGAGAAACGACAGCAGAGAGGACAGAGATTAGCAGACAGACAAATATTGGTGATAAGCAATTGTACCTGTGTGCAGTCATTGAGAAAATATCCAACAGCACAGTGCCTGAAAGTCTGGATTCCACAGGGTCATAGACAAAACTAAAACACCCTATTGTGTTGTACCGACACGGACGTCTGTGGGAATGCTTCAAGACAAAATGAATCTTCATAGTTGGTTGGAAAGGTGGAATCAACAACCAAATAGACCGAGGAAGAGACAGGTTGGTATGCTAGCCGTAGGCACAAGATGTTCCACATACTCTGTAGTGACAAGCTACAAACAGCAGGCAAACAGCTTTGATGTATCAGAAATCTACAGGCCTGACAAGCTCTGAGGCATATTAACCTAATCCACCACAACTTGCCACCAGGGACGGGAAATTTAGCAAAATATTTGCTAACACTGATGATACACCGCAGTTAGCGCAGATCAACAAAAAAAGAGACGTCCTGGAACTTCATGGAATCATGAAAGATCAATTTGACAATCAGAATCTGACAGGATAACCACAGTGTACCAATTAAAAATCTATTCATAATAAATTCACGCACAAGTGCTTCCATGAAATGCAAGATCAAGAACAGCAAAATAGCTGCAAACAAATTGATGAGTTGGGAGGGTAAGTGAAGATGTACTGCTGTTGTCATGTCTTTCGTGTGACCTGTACCAATAAAAACTGTTTTATGATGTCTGCCTTCCTCTCCCGCTTTCTCTCTTTGCTTAAACTGTCTTCAATGAGCACCATACACCTGCTTCTCCCCGGTGGTAAAAAGCAGTCACAGTTTCTCCTCCATAAATACAGAGAAGCACAAATTCACTCAAAACAACCACAGATGTTAAAGAAATGTCATCCTGTCTTTTCTTTGTGCTACAGTTTCGCTGGTAGCTGCATGGGACAGCTGTCAGTAAGCAATCATCCAAGCCTTAGCAGGTGGCTGAAAAGTGCACCTTGATAGTCTCAGTCTAAATTCCAAACCGAGGGCGGAACACATTAGCAACCTTTGAGCCAAAAGACAACCTCAAAGCTTCCCAGACCTGATGGTTTATGTCTTCAACGTGACAAGCTGCTAACACTTGACAGTGCTGAATAAATCTAAACCACAGAGAGGGTGTTGTTTATCCACTTAAGCTAAAGCTAGCTGGGCTCATGGTGTGTTGCACAGGCAAGCTACAAAGTCCGCCCCTGCCTGAGCCTATTAATAGTAAACTAATAGTTGGGCTTGGAGAGGTCAGACAGATTAGATTCACTTAAAGGGAGAAGGCTGGGAAACATCGGCTCAGCTCATACTGCTTATCAACACCTCGGTAGACGGAGGGTACTGGACAAAAAAACAGCAGGACCACAACAAAAAAACAGCAGGACCACTGTCGGAGGGTCAGAGCAGGGCGGGAGTAAGGTTAGAGTGTGTGTTCATGCACAGCTCACTTAACAAATGTATATGACTGTTGTGAAGATGATGGCTTCATTTGTGCAGATCATTGTACCGGTTGTCATTTCAACATCCTACTATAAGCCACAACCAGCGTTTGGCAACAGGCTAACAAAGGTGATGAAGAAGTGCCAATGTATCATGAGATGAAATGGAATTAAATCATTCTGTATTTCAACAGCAAGAAGCCAAATTAACAATTAACACAGAAGCAAAGAAAATGTTGCCTTCATATTGTAATTCTAGGGGGTATGTAAAGACTCATTAAAGCAAACCTCCAGTGACCACCACAGCTTTGTACCGCCATCAAACAGACTTTACTATATATTGACCATGTTTTGCATCCGCAAACCAGCCGGTTACAGTTCTAATTTGATGGCTCGGTGCTTTCGAAAGTACCAGTAAGATGGTGATAATGAAACTGCTGGAGAAAGTTCTGCACGGAGAGGAAAAGTTCTCCATGTTCCTTGGCACCATTTAATATTAAAGATTTCCTCTGAGGTGCAGCTTTCAGCCTGATTGTCACAAAACAAGAAGTGCAACCTGATATCTAGCAGATCTAATGTGAAGCGAAACAGGAAATTCAGTTAATAAACAGAACTAGGCCTGATGTTTTTCCATCTGTCTTTGAATGGTGTATGTCTAATTAGTGTTATCCAAAATGAACCATGAGTCCAAGGACTGTTTTGCATCGTACCTCACCAATGTACAAAGCTTTCTGTTGCAAATTCAGCATCCTGACTGAGGTGAACAGCAGACAGCTGCCTGGCTGCAGTTTGAGTAACTGGACCTCGAAACGAAGAGAGTCGTCCTCCACAAAGTGCTCCCTGTGAACTATAGTAACCTCATCAGAGCGGCAAACAGCTGCTTTCAATTACAACACAGAGGCAGGGGGAGCACGGAGAAACAGAAAGAAACTGACAGAGACGTGACGTTTGTTTGGGGGTTACAAGGAAAGAAATACATGTACAGATGGGGGGGTTAAGGCTCATAAGTTGCAAACCAAAAACATCTCGAGGCTGCAAATGACTGGAAAGACATTTTCTGGAGGAGTGCCACAGCCCAACTGGTGAGTTCATATATGCAAAGTGTGGATGAATGACACCCAGAGCCTCAGAAACACGATGAGTTTCAGCTAGTTGCGGAAAATGTGAGCCACACAGATCACATAAAACATATTAATATGAAGCCAGATTGTGGAAGCCGTGTGCTGGTGTAGCCAACATGCTGAAGAGTGAACAGCTTACACACTGTAACTCTAGATCATTTTGCATATTTATGTGTCCACAATGTCATATGTGTCAGTAAAGCATTAACTGGTTTACAGTAACCTCACTTCAATTTAGCTGTTTTAAAAATGACTTAATCCGGTTTGGTGTGGTAGCTAATCTGTTTGGCTTTCCAATGACCTGAAAACATTTTTTTACACTGACTTGAGATGGATTTTTTTTGGCAAGCTGATGGAGAAACAAGATATAACATATAAAAACTGTAATGCAACCTAGTGGATGGACGTAGTGCTGACGTTTCATCTCTGTGTTGGGAGTGTCGGATGTTTACAGAAACGTGGTGCATATAGTGTGGACCTAAAACAGAGATTTTCTTGGATATAATGAGAGAAAAACAAACGACAGGTAATCAACAGACAGCAAGCACTTATGCAGGATAGGAGAGGAATGTGCATGCTAGTGGCTTTGACAAACTGTGCTGAGCCTCACCTTGCTCTGATACACAAGACACTTGGACAGATTAAGGATATAATGGATATCAATTCCTAAAGACCTACTGGATTATGGGAAGTCTCTCGATGTTGACTTCGGGTGGACTTTGTGGGATGAGAAAACCAAACATTGACTAATTATACCGCTTTAGAAATTGAGTTTTGCCTACTGCCCTAAATAGCAATGGGAAAACCTGGTTAAGGTAACCATTTCCTCAATGTGGTTGTAGAGGAATAACCTGACACATGTGATCACACTTCATAAGAGATCTTACAAAAGCAACATTGGTGTGAATGAACCACAAACAGCACTGTGACACAGAGGAAAAAAGGGGCTGCTAACCACCTGGGCCTCAGGACAGAGGAAAAACAACAACAAACAAAAACAACAATTGTTTTGCATGCATCAGCTGACCTAGAACGAAAGAGCTGACCCCATCGTGTCTCTATGAAACAGCAGCTTTTACAGAAAGTGTGTCACTGTGCACGGCATGTGACTTTTCAACAACCAGGGAGCATCACAGCCGGGCAGTGGCCGTTAATGCAGAATGGTAACCATAGTAATCAACTGTCAAAGTAGAAGGGGTGTAAGTGAATACCTCAGCCATAAACACAATAGAGCGGCTGTTATTGGCCACTCAACACTCTGGGAGTAGGAAGGGTCGGCCTCTTATGTTTGCAACAGTTGGCAGCTTAAGGCACATAAGGTAATGGATACTGGACGCAGATGAAAGCAGCTAGGGGGATAATTGAGTGACTCAGCCCTTGCAATCTTCCTATCCCTGCTGACTGTGTGTGCTGTGTACATGTACATTAGACCAAGAAAATTGTAAACCCAAGATGGAAAAGAAAATGGAATCTGTGCACTAGAAGAACGCTTCCTTACTGGACACCGGCAAACCTCAGGCACTGTATTGTGATTAGGAACTGCACACTGTGCGCTCTTGATCTTAGACAAACAGAAAATCAATGACGGTCTGCTCTTTGGAGATACTATGATCGAAAAACAAACACAATAAGAAAGAGACTCGTCATTTTCAAAAGACCACTGTATGTGTGTGTTCACATATTTGAATGTTTTTTAGTGTCTGAACTAGGACACTGACATTGTTTGTTTGGGAAGTTTTGCAGCCAAATATTCTGAAGATATTTGGCGTTCTCTTACCAGATCTGTGGGCCTTTGAAGGGACCCTGATGGATGCCTGTGCTAGACACATTAAAGGCCTCAAAAAGCTACTCAACATGAAGGTATACTTTTAGTTAGCTACGAATATGTCCATCATTACCTCAAAGTGTTCTCTCATGACATTTTACCCTTACGTGAAGTATCAGAGAGAATGTGAAGAATGAAGATTTATGCAGGGTGCCGTAAGTAAAAATAGTACCCACAGAAAATTGATTTTACAAGCCTTTATCATCATTATAGCATGACACAGCTCTATTCACAAGATACTGTAGGTTTAGCTTTTACTGCGGCGTTCATAAATTCCTCCTTTGATCTAATCTCAAACATCTACAGAATGCTGCTATAAACTTGCAAAAACAATGACCTAGTTCAGACATAAATGACCTGAAATCTTTGAGAGTATGACTTTAAGACCTCTTTGAGCAGGGGTGGGGTGGACTGCCCCAACAAAACATCCTGGTATATGTTGCATTGGAAATATCACAAAGCATCACAGTAGCCACACCTCATTTTCCTTGAGGCTGTTACCTGGTGAGAACCAGTAAAACAGCCAGACTCAGTCGCCTCAAACTTGATTCAACAGTGACACTTGATCCATTTTCAGCATCAATCTGAATTGCATACTGTCTACAAAGTGTCTATAATGTTATTGAACTGGTTGCCGAGGGAGGTTAGCGTTCTGAAAAAAATGCATTTCAATTCTGTCTCCTCTCTAACTTGTAGAACGTGAACGTAGTTAGCTGAACATGTTAGTTGTGTTATTGACCCCATTTTTAAATCTACACTGTACAGTGATGCTTTACTCGATACTGTAATTTCGGTTTCCAATAACTCGCAATTCATCATAAACGCATCACTAGTTAATGGGGTCACATGTTAATGCGAGGCATAAATACACACAGACTGCATTGTGATGGGCTTGCTTGTCTGATCTGGGAGACCACATGTGGTCAGACTAGCATTGCAATTGGATTTCTGTCACAAGTAGCCTGATGTAAAAGCTAGGTGAACAGTATTCATTCACAAAATCTGTCCGTGAGTTGTAAAACATCTGCCTGCCTCCTCTTTGATTATTTGAGTGGACCTTGTGACTTGCCATATTTGTTATTCAGTGAATTGATGACGATCGTCAACGGAGAGAGGAAGGACTCAAACAGCGTGACCTCCAAACTGCAGACAGGCCTGACACTCTGATTCTAACACAATTAAGGCATGCAAATCATGCATCCAACAAACTGAAAACCTTTTCAAGTGAAACGGACAGTCACCCTGATGATTTGATTTAGTA
This sequence comes from Brotula barbata, assembly GCA_900303265.1. Lineage (NCBI taxonomy): Eukaryota > Metazoa > Chordata > Actinopteri > Ophidiiformes > Ophidiidae > Brotula > Brotula barbata. The sequence goes on from OMNV01004193.1 coordinate 24,714, forward strand.
TTGATCATTGATCCTTCCCCCGCTCAAGTCAATCTTATCTCACGCTGATTTCTTGACAACCAAGCAGCTTCACATAAGAAACAAACAAAAAGTAACCAGTAAAATCTAAACAGTACAATATAAGTTAATGATTGCGTCATGGGTATTTAGTGTTTCACTGTGAATTTATCTTACAGCTGACAGGTGATTATCTAGTTCATGATAACCTACTCAAAGTTATCTCCTCCAGATATGTTACTTCCTTAAGAACTCAATTTGCAACAAAAACGAATAATTAGTGCCAATGAGTTCAGATCGTGAGCAGAAATAGCCTTCCACAAACATAAAGATCTGCGTCATGCGCCGTTTTCCAACATTTTAAACTCAGCTTCAATCTCTCTGGCTCACTTTCACTCTTTCTCTCTCTCTTGAAATTGCTAGCGTGTCTCTGGGAGGCAGCTTCCTGTTTGCAGAAGAAGAAGGAGAGATTTCCTCAGAGGCACTGAGTGCTGGACAAAGTGTTCTGCCTTCGCACAATCACAGGAACCCAAGGGGCAGAGGAGAGGGCCTCTGCACTACACTTTTGGAGAAACACAGAGGAGCGCAGGCGCAAAGGTTTATGAACACGCCAGCGTAGGCCCTCTTGGTTTAATCCAAGTGCTGGATCATTCATAAGGCTTGGTCTGTGAGTGCAACACTACAGCGCATGTCAGCAACTTGCAGATGTCTGCTTTTTGCATCACACTCTGTCCTGTCCCAATTTACTGCTGGTCACAGCACTATGAGGAAATGATGAGTATTCCAGCAGCCCTGTTGCTCCAAATGCTGAGCTCTGGCTGTGGGATCAAGAGGCAGATTCTGTCTGGATAATCTGCTGATATCATCAAATAAACACTGCAGACACGGCAGGATGGTGTCTACATCCTTACGTGTCCTTATTCTTTGTAGCTGCCTAGTTTTGCGATGAAGAACAAGCCTATCAGTTCAAAATTAGAACGAAAAAATTGCCGTTCAACATTGGATTTGTTTTGATCTCTACTTATAGCGCCACTGTTTCATTATTAGAGCTCTCCAATGTTGCGCTATTGTTTAATCCCAACCACACTTTTTTTCGTGACACTCCACCCTCCATCCTAAGACAGGATACGCCACGATGATACCTACTTGGGCATGGCCTAAAAATTATACAGCGAAAAGAAAAAGAGCAATACAGACACTTAACCGATCCAACACACCCATTAATCAAATACATATAGGTTAGTATTAATTATGAGAATATGGCTTTCAGGTCCGTATATGATATCATGCAAAATGAATAAATTCATGCAAAAATATTTTTAAAATAGTCAATTAATCATTTAGTCTATTATATATTAAAAATTCTGACTAATGGCTGGCATCACCTTTACCAAAAGTGACATGTAATCATGAAATCATAATGACCAGAAATGCAGAATGTCTCAAGCAATCGGTCGCTTATTAAAATGGCAAAACATTATTTATCAATAAGTGCACATTACACATTTGAAACCATAACCTGCACAGATGAGCTCAAAAGCTTGACAATTTTTCCTATGAAAGCCTATTTTAGCAAAAACTATGATCTTTTATGTCCCTGCCAATATAGAAAAATGTTGGTTTTAATTTTGAAAAAGAACCCTACATTCAATGACAAAAGGCTAACTCTGACGCCCTGTTTAAAGATGACACGGCTGTTTTCATCCTAGCAGGAGCTTTATCTGGTACCATCCAGTACTGTGTGCACCAGCTGTCATACAAAAACGCACACGAACAAACACATACACACACACACAAAACAGAAGCAAAGCTTCTCTGACGTGTGTCACCCTAGGCCACACACACCACGCTCTGGCCAGCGCTACTGTTGATATCCAGTTACTGAGGGACACTATGTCATCACAAAGCAGGATAACAACACATCCTCTTCCTTATACTCATACAGATTAATACTCTCTCTTTCAGGGTTGATCTATTAATCTATCATAATGGGAACGGACCTGTATCAAAGTCTCCTTGAAATGGAAACCTTTACTGATGCTTATTTATCTCTTTTGTACGTTTGAAGTTGTCAGTCTAGTGTTTCACATCATGAGAGGCTCTTACTGACAGTGAAAGCAGAACTAATAAAACAAGTCATCCTTCTCCTCAGCAGATTCATCCTACTGTACTCAGTAACCATGTTTGTTTTTCTTCTTCTTCGAAGACAATGTCTGAACTCTTCCTACTCTGAACAGGGGCAAGCAGGGTCACACAGTGGACACAAAGCTCTGGTCTGTGGCTGGGGATGCTCCTGCATTTGCATAGGAGTGTGTAACAGTGTCAACTTTTGACGTTTCACCACTTTGGTATATGCAACAAAATACTTCTCAAAGGCAAACAGGAATGACATCATTGTCTGTGCTGAGAAAACTAAATCACACAATATTGGGCCAGTCTGAAATCCTGAACAGGCTTTACATCTGCACGTTTTCCAAAGCCAGATGAAGTCCAGTGACTGGACAAAGTGCTCACTGCAACACTAGGGCACTGTCAGCTGTTTGTTTCCCATCCTGATAGTGCTGCTTACACTGTCTGTGTGTGTGTTTGTGTGTGGCTGATTCATTCTTTCAGTGAGGACATCTGGTCTGATTTGCTTCAGATGGCAGTGGGGGGGAAATCATTTGAAACTCACCCATCCGGGTTTTACTTTACCTGGCTTCCAGCTGTTAAAACTCCTTAAATGAATCGGCAAACAGTTCTTAAACCATTTTGGATAGATTTAATGGGCTTTTTCAATTGAGTATCCTATTAATGATTCATTATATCACATAGAATGGGGATACAAAACATTTTTAAAATCCACTACACTCGTGAAAAAGTCTTCTGATTCTACATATGGTTGGCATCTTTTTATACAGATTTCCCCATTGCCTGCTGATACTTTTTATTACGTTTGGGAACTTGGGGCTTTTCACGATCATTTAAAATAACTGGTGGTTTAAGAGGTTAAAAAACGCGTGATTAATCAAAACAAGCTCCCCTTATTCCAACTCTGTGATTCATTTTTGCACATATTGACAACACTTCCAACCGACAGCTTGACAATGGAAAGAGTTCAAAGTGGGTTTGTTTGTTGAATGAACATTCTAGAATTGAACGCAGAACATTCGGCTTAGCTTTAAGGGAGTTAATAATGCTGATTCAGCGGAATACTTGCCTGCCAACTGTTTGATTGGCGAGCTGCTTCATCCGATTGAATTGTTTCTTCATTTTCCGTCCTTGCCAGTCGACTTTGGTTTGTCATTAAAGTTCTCACGGCCTCTCCCCGTTTCAACTTTCCAAGCTGTCGTTATGACAGAGCAAAACAAAAGAAAGCCATGAAGCCCGGAGTCAATTAAAAAGAGTTTGTAGCCTAGCTAGCCCTCCAAGCTAGCCTTCCCCAAATGAAGCTTTTCGAGGTAACTTCCCTTTGGGGGGTGACGGCATGAAGAAACGAAGGAGTGGAATTCCGTCTGTTTTAAGTCCCAAAGTGCGCCAAGAACAACTTTCACTGGCTCCGGGAGCGGTTCATGGCTCTTCTC